>JAVJIF010013400.1:0-88691 GCA_038442645.1 Agave tequilana | reverse complement strand
TTCTTGAAAAATGATTTGGCTTTTCATTTTGTCATGATTCCATTATTATACCCTCCTTGATAAGAATGCATGATCTACTTCTTCTTCAACAATTGAAAATGATATTTGCATGTTGAAGAATAGTGTAGATTGTTTGAGCTCACTTTGAGCTAATTTGTCACGAAACCACACATGTCTGGAATCTATGTTTCCAAAGAAACATACTCTACATAATTATGCACACCATTCACGGCATACACATATTTCTCATGTTCACACACATGACACTATGTATGCTCATGTATACACTTGTACGTATTATGGACGTACGGCACCTTACAAAATTTTGTTATGATAGAACAAATGTTTCAAATTGTGCAAATAAATTTGTTTGGGTTAGGAAAAGGTACTAACTCCCAGAGACCCAAAAGGATAATGGTACCAAAATTCACCCCTATTATATTTGATGTAGGTGTGGGCTCTAACTTGACGTGAGAGTTTTGGTGCTTGATGGTAAATGTGTTTGAGCTTGATGGACACTACATTAGATGCATCACCGTCAAGGATGTTGGTGGGAGGACCACTAAGGTTTGGAGACCTAGAGATTAGCCCTATGGTTTGGTAATATCTCTAACTCTTATTTGTTTACATGCTTTTACATGATGTATTGGTTTTTTCATGTTTTTCACGATTATTATGTTTATTGCAATGTTAATTAGACTTGAGATATACTTAAATAGTATTTGAGATATACCTATATTTATATGGACTATTATTTTTGTGTTCTCACTATAATTTAGCTATTGTGTATATTTTAACTCTAAAGCGCGTGAATTTACCCTAATGATTATGTTTGTTTTATAATTTTGCACTTCATATTTTTTATTACATGTTTAAATATAATTTCACTAAAACTTGTGCTATACTTGTACAACTGGGAGCCACATTTGATATTATGTGTTTGTGCTTTATTGCTCAATTATACCATTGATGTACTTGTATAACCTTATTTTGATGATTCTTGCCTCTTTATATGTATTCCTTATTTTGATACATATTTTCATAAAACTGTGTTTATCTTCATGTATATGTCAATTTTGTCCAAAAACTTAGATAAACATGTCTATCCTAGAGTCACTTTGTCACGCCCCGCTTCCTAAAATACGCGGAAACGGAGTCGCGATGAAGGTCGGCGACATATGTACGCGAGAAAAATACCCACGCATATACGCTAAGTCTAAGTAACCAGAAACAAGCAACAAAATTCAATACGATAATGCAATATCACTGCAAAATGTCATATAAATATCTAACACAATGATAACATATGAATAAGGAAAGAAAATGACAACTGGATGCGATAAAGATAGAATCAGGAAATAACATGAATAAAATAGCAAGAGTACCTATAATTAATATAAGAGAGACACAAGCTCCTCATAACGCGTACGATCACACGAACACCCTGAACAATATACGAAGGTGTCCAAATATCTGGTACGTGCGAATTCAGGGTCGTCAGAAGCGACTAATGAATGTGTGTGTAAAGGAAAAAGGTGTTCATGCATAACACGCAAGCAATAACAACATAAATAACAAATGAAACATATAGAATAATCAATGTCAAGAAACAAAGTTATGAACAATCTATAGCTGGTATCCTGACCACTAATGTCAAGACGTGTAACCTAGCATATGCACTAGTCTGGTATACAATCCGGTCATGTGTACAATCTATGTTATCGATCAAATTATATATACGTACAGTCAGGTAATCACGGTCAGTCACAATATATTAACAATTTATCATTAAATTATTAATTATGTTGGTGAACACCAATTGCCATATGTAATAGTCGCATCCCATACTACGCCTAATACATGTGCCAATCGAGGTCCTCAGTTATTAAAATGTCAGGGTTGGAGACATTATCTGTGTTTTAGGTGGGTCCCGTGTATTGCCTGGGACCACGGCCCAGACTCCTGGCGCTGAACCAGGACCTACCGCAAGGTAATCAGGAACATATATAATAGGTCAGGTACATGTATAACAGGAACAGAGGACAGGACGGGGTACCAGTCACCCCATGGAAAACCTATAGTGGAACCTCTTTCGGCTGCGCAACCTATATCCTAGGTTCACCAAAAACAGACGTTGTCTCCTCCATCAATTTTTTCCATTCCAGTGTAAATTGTTAATATTAGGTTATTAGTTTATCAAGATTATTCAATGTGCATGTTACTTAGATCACTGGGATAACTCGATGATAGTCCGGTAACAAAGTCAACATGTCTAATTAGGATGCCGGTATAACAGGATATATAATGTCAGTGAACAGCACACCAGTTAACAGGATATGTAACAAGTATAACATGAGGGTGTTGTTACTGTGTAAAAATTATTTTCTCAGTAGTTAAGTAACATGAACAATAGTATCAGGTAGATATCATGTTTAATCAGTCAAGGTTTCCCTGGCAAATCATGATAATCAGGGTCAGTAATGACATGCTGTCATGAATAGAATAATCCGGCAAAGTATATAATTAACTCAGATCCTCAAAGTCATCGACATATTTATCCTCTAAGTCACAGATATATCTGAACCTCAATAACTGAAATAACAAGTGTTTTGATACACTAATCAGATCTCCACGCTCCAATCTGATATAAAATCATCACGCACTTTCGCTTCTATCAAGGTCAATAATAAGATCCCGAAACTTAGTAACATATCAGATATATATATCTAAGATCCATCAGGTTAGGTCAACTCAATCAATGCCTAATTCCTCAACCCCCAGTCAACTCCAATCTAATCAAGTCTACCGACAGGTTCAAATTCAGAATTTCATTTTATTAACGAAGAACTCATATTCATCCAATCATCGATATCCAAATCAATAAAAAATCATAACTAAGAAGTGTAACATCCTCAACAACATGAAATCTAGATCACCTCTATATCTAGCAGTCAATATTAATAAGGTCATCACTATATCAGTCAAACTCACCAATGCGTTAATCAAAAATAATAGCACCTAACGGTTCAGAAGTCAGTCTCTTCGTATACACTAGCGTCAAGGGTATCATATTCACACATATCCATGCATCGGTAAAACAGTCCATCAATAAAGTAACATCATGTCTATTACATCCTCAATATCCAAAAGAATTCTATTCGGAATAGTCACCAAACAATTTGTCTGATAAATACCATACCTAAATAAGAATATTAAACCTCAATCATCAATCAATCAGCCTCAAAAACAATATACTTATACTCTAAGATATCCAACTAGGTCAGTTACAAGATCAAGCCTCGTCTATGGCATATCAACACTAGACCTAAGTCAACAACGACGATTTACCAACACATGAGATGACGCCAATAAATGCTCATATCAATGAAATATGGGTGTATAATCACTGATGTCATATAAAAATGTACGGGTAATCATACTGGTCAAATGTGTCATATAATTACATGAAATGTACGAATAGATAGATGAATACTACTGGCACAATAAATAAGGAAAAGATATGGAACAAACACTCACAACACAATTAAATAAAAAATTAAACAAGAAGAGAAACACTCACCTGAACTCGATCCTGAGTCTAAAATACTAAATCATAAGGCCCTGATAAATCTACATAAATTATTTCAATAGAAATTATTAGATTTTAAAAGAATGTTCTACTTGAGAGTTTTAAGAAGTTTTAATGCTGATTAAATAGTTTGAGCGTTCGGAATATGGTCCTCTGGTTACATGAAATTAATATTTAATTTTAAAATTCTAATTTTTTTTGTTAGATTAATAGACTTAAATCATTAAAATACTTAACGGGTTTGAATCTAACATTAAGTGAAAAGGTTTAAAGTGGGTAATTTGATTTAATTTCATGTTGCTATTTATCTAAATTTTTATCATAGAAAGTAAAATTATTGTAGACTATTGTTTACATTTCTATCTATTTTTTTGACATTTTTAGCTAATTATTTTTATTGCAATTTACAAATACTCTTTTCTTTCTTCCTTTCTTTCTTCTTCTTCTTCTTTTTTTTTTTATACACATGTAAAAGCTTAGGCCCATGTCCAGGCTCGGGTTGGACCAGGCAGGTCCAGTCAGGCCCAGGCCTGGTCCGGAATTCTTTTTTTCTTTTTTTTTACTTTTAAACAGGGCCTATGGCCCTGCTGTTGTGCAGCCCAGCGGCCTGGCCCGTGCCAGGCCCGGCCCGGCCAGGTCGGGGCCAGGCCAGGCCCAGGACGGGTCTGGCTTGGCGCTGCACAGACCGTCACAGTGTTTTGTTTTTTTATTTAATTAATTTTTTGAAAACCTGTGTAAAAATTCTGATAAAAATATGTAAATTTAGACTATGAGTTGGTATATTTTCACATGAATTTTAGTTGGATTTTAGATTGGGTTTTTTGATGTATAAAATTATTCAAGGAGATCATGGTATAGACATGATTATTTATAAACAATTTATATAATAAATTTTAAAAAAATAAATTACTTACTTGAATTTGCTCTTCCCTATCATGTTCCTCATCTTGCACTTCAAGATCCCTTTTGTTCATGCTCCGCTTGAGAAGAAAAGAAAGAAGGAATGAGGAGAGTTGGGAGCATGGTTTTCTCTTGAGGTAGAAGAGAAAGAAAGAGTTTGGGTCTTATAAAGGTTATTAGATATTTTAGAAAACTTAAATTCTATTTAGTTTAAGGTTGCTTAATTTAGCAGTTTAGATAAGAATTGAATATTACTAAAAATCTCAAGGAGATTCGGTTTAGATATGATTTTTGTTAGGATTTAAATTGAGATTAATTAAGATTAATGAAAAAGATTTGATAAGATAGGATTTTGATTAGAATTAGGATTGGGTTTGGGTTAATGTGTAAGAATCTCAATGGTATTGGGTTATAGGTTATATTTGAGCTTTAGTTAAAAGAAATAAGAAATATGAAGAATAAGAAAAATAGATAGTAGGCTTATGAGCTTAGTTTTTAGGCTTAAAGAAAAATAGAAAAAGATGAAAATAAGGAAGTAGGCTTGGCTCATATGGGCTTAGCATAAAAGGAAAAGAAAACAAAAAGAAAAAAGAGAATGAGTTGAGCTTTTGGGCTTGGAATGAAATAATAATACTACCCGTTAATAATAATTAAAATAATAAATATAAGCAATAAGGGTCTATAAGTCATAAAACAATAATAATAATAATGATACTAAATCAAGTTAATTAATAATAATAAGATAATAGGTAGAATCAGGTAAATTTTTAAAAATAATATATGGTATTATTAAATAGGGGATATTATATTCTACCCATCTTAACAAAAATTTCGTCCTCGAATTTCAATAAAGCGGGGAAATGAATAGAAAATTAAAGTTAAGAAATAGATATTAAGAAAATTGAGGAAATAAAAAGAATAACGGATGTTGATATTGTTCTCGCCTTCCACGTTGCTTCTCGGTGCGTTATAAGCCCACCGCGCATCTGCTACACGCTCTGATTTCTATTATCGATCAGGTCCAAAGGCCAGGTTCAAGAGTCAAATCAGGAGAATAGAACAGAGATAAAAGATAAGAATCGATAAGAAAAATATAAAATCGCTCCGGAAGGAACATTGAAATCTGAGGCATTAAGAGATTCAAGAGATGGGTTTAGAAGGGAAGGACGATTGATGCTCAAGTGGACTCAGTATCATCATGTGATAATATATGTTATATTACAGTGTAACTATAACTTGTTTCAAATTACCGGTAGATCTAGGTTCTCTTTTTATATCGAACCTAACTCTGATACCAAGAAACCTATCACGCCCTGCTTCCTAAATACACGAAAACGGAGTCGCGACGAAGGTCGGCGACATATGTACGCGAGAAAAATACCCACGCACATACGCTAAGCCTAAAGTAACCTGAACAAGCTACAAAATTACTACGATAATTCAATATCACTACAAAATGTCATATAAATATCTAACACAATGATAACAGATGAATAAAGGAAAGAAAATGGCAACTGGATGCGATAAAGATAGAGACAGGAATAACATGAATAAAATAGCAAGAATACTTATAATTAAGAAAAGAGAGAGTCCAGCTCCTCATACGTGTACGATCACACGAACACCTGAACAATACAAGAAGGTGTCCAAAAATTCTGGATGTGCAAATCTAGGTCGTCAGAGGCGACCTAATGAGTGTGTGTAAGGAAAAGGTGCTCATGTGTAATACCCGTTTCCGGAATACGTACTTAGTTACGTATTCAGATTTTCAGTCGTATTTTTTCGATTTGTTTCCTGTATTTATTCTGTATGATGAATTCCTTATATGATTATTTTGTTTTGGATTTGGATTCGTGGACACGGAGTCAGCCCTAGTCTGAACCGAAGGACCCCCTCCTAGTATATTACCCGATTTGGCCTTTCCGGTATTTAGATTTGACCGATTTCAGTTCCAAAGATTATTTCCAATATTTTAGATTTTATATGATTTTCTGGAATTATCTTGGATTAAAAGGAATTTCTCCAAAACCGGTGTCGGCCAGTGCCGCTGACCGATTCCCGGATTTTTAATTCTCAAACGGTTTAGAATTTCATGATGGTTCTTTAGACTTTATTTCTCGGAATCATATTTTCTGCTTATATTCTTTTTCTGAGAATTTTATGATTTTATGAAAATTCTTTCGGAGTCGGTAAATCACTGATTCCGGGATTTTTAATTTTAAAACTATACAGTATTTCTTCAAACGGATTTCACTATTGGCCTTTATATATTATTCTTGATTTTTGGTAAAATTTCCAGATCATTCCGAGACACTTGAATTTCGGGCATTTTTCCAATTATCGCATATTCCAATTTCCACCTTGTCATGCCACCTCATTTCCCACTCACCCTCTCACCTAACCCCACTCATTCTCTCTCTCACCCATGGCCGGCCAAGTGGCCACCCTAGGGACACCTCACCCCTCCCCTTTCACACAAAGCCCCCTTGCATTTATCCTATTTCAATCTCCTTTACAAAATCCCCAACCTATATAATCCTTTTCATTTGCAAATCACCCTTTTTCTCTTCACTTCAACAAGAGAGCTCCTCCAAAATCCCCTCTTCTTTAACCCAAAACCCTAGCTTCAAGGATCCATCTCAAGACTTCAAGAACCCAACTAGGGCTTCATCTTCAACCACCAACACCAAGATCAACTCCTCCACCTCAAGCTTCAACAACAATTCATGGATTGAAGCCACCATCATCTCCATCTTGGATCAAGCTCCAAATCCAACCCATCCAAGTGAGTATCTTTACTCACCAAGACCTAGTAACTCCTTATATACTTGTGATGGGAATTCTTGAACACTTGCACATAAAAATCCCATTTTTAGGTTATCAAACTAAAGATCCAACCTTTCCATGTAAATATCTTGACTCACCAAGACATGTTTCCATTCCTAGTATACATGCATCCCCATATCTTGTGCTCACATGCCATAAAAATCACATTTTTACCATCTAGAACAACCTCCAAGTTCTGTTCTGTAAACTGCTCCCGACCAGTATTAGTCGACTTGACCTAGAACCTAGTCGACTAGAACACTTAGCTGAAACCTAGTTTTTCTGGAAAACACAGTATTAGTCGACTTACCCCAAATATTAGTCGACTGATCAACTCTCTGGAAATCCCTATTAGTCGACTCCTGAATTCACCTAGTCGACTAACCCTCCTTGGACCAGAAACAACTCTCGGCCCAGTCGACTTAAGCCTATTTTATTAGTCGACTTGAACACCTTAGTCGACTAGCCATTATACCTTAGTCGACTAATGTTTCCTGGAACAGTGACCCCAATTCTCTTTATCCCAGACTTAGTCGACTTGCGTACCTGTTAGTCGACTTGAAACCTATATTAGTCGACTAGTCCCTTGACCCTAGTCGACTAATTCTGACTATATGTCTTAAATGATTTCCCTCCTAAAATTGGATCTTGTCGGGTTTTATGTGTTATGCATTATGGTTTCTTGTACTTCATGACTGGTACTTTAGGACTTATTACTTGTTGGATCTTACCTCATATTACTTCACGATTTGTCAAGTAACATTATTAACCACTTGTTAACCTTATGTTTTCTTTTAACCCATGTATATCACCTAATCATGCCACTACCTTGCTAGACCCTATTGTTATGACATGACTGACCCGGCCCAATTATCAATCTATTGTTATGCTTTATTTTTGGTATACACCACCACCTCGTCATGCTATCTCTTAAAACCAAGTATGATACACCGATTCTTATAATTATCTCGATAACGGGAATGTAGTCCCTGATTACTGTTATGATTACTGTTATGATTACTGTTATGGTTACTTTTGGGGGGGGGGACCTTGCGTCCCCAAACCGGTCCCAGGTGGTGGGAACCGTTGGACCAATAGACTGGTCCCCGGTGCATGTGAACAAACCGGTCCCAGGTGGGGAACCGTTGGACCACTAAACTGGTCCCCGGTGTATGTGAATCACTATATGATATTTGCGGCGGAAGTTATAGGGGGACCTTGCGTCCCCAAACCGGTCCCAGGTGGTGGGAACCGTTGGACCACTAAACTGGTCCCCGGTGTATGTGAATCACTATATGATATTTGCGGCGGAAGTTATAGGGGGACCTTGCGTCCCCAAACCGGTCCCAGGTGGTGGGAACCGTTGGGCCAGAAAACTGGTCCCCGGTGTATGAGTACCATTATAAGAAGCTCTATCAGTTTCCCATCTACTTCCGTTAACAACCCTCGCCTAGCTATATATGGATGTATGTGTGTTGGGGTGCACACCTGGACACATACCGAGATATATGGGTCAGACGAGTAATAATAATAAGTATTCCTGTTATTCCATTGTATGCACTTGGATTACGATAATATGAGATAAAGGTATATAGATGAGGGTTTCCTTGTTTGGATTATTCCTTCGATGTACTAGTCTCATGGAGTCGTAATCTGAAACCATACAATCAGATTGCTCACCCTGAGTCCTGTTATGATACATGTCATGTTATACCTGCTATGTATGTTATGGTTTCCGTTATGTGTATCCGTTACTCATGTTATGGACCCCTGATCATTATTGTTATGCATTCCTGTTTTTGACTATGATATGATTTGCATCTCTGATTCTATACGCTTGGATACTCTGTGGCATGAGACAAAGGTATATATATGAGGGTTTCCTTGTTTGGATTATTCCTTCGACGTACTAGTCTCATGGGACCGTGACCTAAGCGTATAAAATCACCTTTGCTTATAATCAGCTTTACCTTGGATTTCCGGTTTTGCGATTGTTATGTTATACCTGTTCTTATATATATACTTCATTATGTTCTAACCCTCCTGTCTTCTGAGTTTCTCACTTGTGCTTACCCTGGCTCGCCACCTGGCATTATATCATACTCGCCTGGGGAGTTTCACTGACTCCCTGGATTCTCATGTCCAGGTCATGGAGCTTGGAGCGTGAGGATTTCCCCCCTGTTTATTGATCAGAGTAGCGCAGCGGTAGCGTGGTCTCTCCAGTTACCTCGTGAGCACTCTTTTGTACTGTTCATATACATGTATTTTTATGTTGTCCATACATGTATATTCCTTTGTTCTCTCGCATTTGCGCATATTAGTGATATGATATTCATGTAATATTGTAATCACTCTGATGATAACTGTGTAATTGTACTATATGTGTTGGAATGTATAATGCACCATTTGCTTCCGTACTCTGATTCTTGTCTGTACTGATGCTTAGCGTATATACGGGAGGGTAGTTCTGACCTACGTATATACGTTGCAGTGACGTCCCCGTATCCGTGGAATCGGGGCGTTACAGGTTGGTATCAGAGCTTAGGCTCTAACTTCCTCAGTACGTCCAGACGGCAAGTCAATGGTAAAGAGATTTGCAACTGGAATACATGAGTCTTGGTTATACATTCCAACTACAAGTGCAGAGTTATCTATTTCTTGACTATCTTTCCTTTGATTCCTAGATCCTTTCCATATCCTTTCCTGTTTTGGTTTTATGAAGCCTTTATTCCAGCCCTTGTCCCCTTTGTGTTCAATTTACCCCTTAACGAAATTGCGAGGACGCAATTTTTTGTAAGGTGGGTGGATTGTAATACCCCGTTTCCGGAATACGTACTTAGTTACGTATTCAGATTTTCAGTCGTATTTTTTCGATTTGTTTCCTGTATTTATTCTGTATGATGAATTCCTTATATGATTATTTTTGTTTTGGATTTGATTCGTGGACACGGAGTCAGCCCTAGTCTGAACCGAAGGACCCGATCCTAGTATATTACCCGATTTGGCCTTTCCGGTGTTTAGATTTGACCGATTTCAGTTCCAAAGATTATTTTCCAATATTTTAGATTTTATATGATTTTCTGGAATTATCTTGGATTAAAAGGAATTTCTCCAAAACCGGTGTCGGCCAGTGCCGCTGACCGATTCCCAGATTTTTAATTCTCAAACGGTTTAGAATTTCATGATGGTTCTTTAGACTTTATTTCTCGGAATATTTTCTGCTTATATTCTTTTTCTGAGAATTTTATGATTTATGAAAATTCTTTCGGAGTCGGTAAATCACTGATTCCGGGATTTTTAATTTTAAAACTATACAGTATTTCTTCAAACGGATTTCACTATTGGCTTTATATATTATTCTTGATTTTGGTAAAATTTCCAGATCATTCCGAGACACTTGAATTTCGGGCATTTTTCCAATTATCGCATATTCCAATTTCCACCTTGTCATGCCACCTCATTTCCCACTCACCCTCTCACCTAACCCCACTCATTCTCTCTCTCACCCATGGCCGGCCAAGTGGCCACCCTAGGGACACCTCACCCCTCCCCTTTCACACAAAGCCCCCTTGCATTTATCCTATTTCAATCTCCTTTACAAAATCCCCAACCTATATAATCCTTTTCATTTGCAAATCACCCTTTTTCTCTTCCACTTCAACAAGAGAGCTCCTCCAAAATCCCTCTTCTTTAACCCAAAACCCTAGCTTCAAGGATCCATCTCAAGACTTCAAGAACCCAACTAGGGCTTCATCTTCAACCACCAACACCAAGATCAACTCCTCCACCTCAAGCTTCAACAACAATTCATGGATTGAAGCCACCATCATCTCCATCTTGGATCAAGCTCCAAATCCAACCCATCCAAGTGAGTATCTTTACTCACCAAGACCTAGTTAACTCCTTATATACTTGTGATGGGAATTCTTGAACACTTGCACCATAAAAATCCCATTTTTAGGTTATCAAACTAAAGATCCAACCTTTCCATGTAAATATCTTGACTCACCAAGACATGTTTCCATTCCTAGTATACATGCATCCCCATATCTTGTGCTCACATGCCATAAAAATCACATTTTTACATCTAGAACAACCTCCAAGTTCTGTTCTGTAAACTGCTCCCCGACCAGTATTAGTCGACTTGACCTAGAACCTAGTCGACTAGAACACTTAGCTGAAACCTAGTTTTTCTGGAAAACACAGTATTAGTCGACTTACCCCAAATATTAGTCGACTGATCAACTCTCTGGAAATCCCTATTAGTCGACTCCTGAATTCACCTAGTCGACTAACCCTCCTTGGACCAGAAACCAACTCTCGGCCCAGTCGACTTAAGCCTATTATTAGTCGACTTGAACACCTTAGTCGACTAGCCATTATACCTTAGTCGACTAATGTTTCCTGGAACAGTGACCCCAATTCTCTTTATCCCAGACTTAGTCGACTTGCGTACCTGTTAGTCGACTTGAAACCTTATATAGTCGACTAGTCCCTTGACCCTAGTCGACTATTCTGACTATATGTCTTAAATGATTTCCCTCCTAAAATTGGATCTTGTCGTTGGTTTATGTGTTATGCATTATGGTTTCTTGTACTTCATGACTGGTACTTTAGGACTTATTACTTGTTGGATCTTACCTCATATTACTTCACGATTTGTCAAGTAACATTATTAACCACTTGTTAACCTTATGTTTTCTTTTAACCCATGTATATCACCTAATCATGCCACTACCTTGCTAGACCCTATTGTTATGACATGACTGACCCGGCCCAATTATCAATCTATTGTTATGCTTTATTTTTGGTATACACCACCACCTCGTCATGCTATCTCTTAAACCAAGTATGATACACCGATTCTTATAATTATCTCGATAACGGGAATGTAGTCCCTGATTACTGTTATGATTACTGTTATGATTACTGTTATGGTTACTTTTGGGGGGGGGGGACCTTGCGTCCCCAAACCGGTCCCAGGTGGTGGGAACCGTGGACCAATAGACTGGTCCCCGGTGCATGTGAACAAACCGGTCCCAGGTGGTGGGAACCGTTGGACCACTAAACTGGTCCCCGGTGTATGTGAATCACTATATGATATTTGCGGCGGAAGTTATAGGGGGACCTTGCGTCCCCAAACCGGTCCCAGGTGGTGGGAACCGTTGGACCACTAAACTGGTCCCCGGTGTATGTGAATCACTATATGATATTTGCGGCGGAAGTTATAGGGGGACCTTGCGTCCCCAAACCGGTCCCAGGTGGTGGGAACCGTTGGGCCAGAAAACTGGTCCCCGGGTATGAGTACAATTATAAGAAGCTCTATCAGTTTCCCATCTACTTCCGTTAACAACCCTCGCCTAGCTATATATGGATGTATGTGTGTTGGGGTGCACACCTGGACACATACCGAGATATATGGGTCAGACGAGTAATAATAATAAGTATTCCTGTTATTCCATTGTATGCACTTGGATTACGATAATATGAGATAAAGGTATATAGATGAGGGTTCCTTGTTTGGATTATTCCTTCGATGTACTAGTCTCATGGAGTCGTAATCTGAAACCATACAATCAGATTGCTCACCCTGAGTCCTGTTATGATACATGTCATGTTATACCTGCTATGTGTGTTATGGTTTCCGTTATGTGTATCGTTACTCATGTTATGGACCCCTGATCATTATTGTTATGCATTCCTGTTTTTGACTATGATATGATTTGCATCTCTGATTCTATACGCTTGGATACTCTGTGGCATGAGACAAAGGTATATATATGAGGGTTTCCTTGTTGGATTATTCCTTCGACGTACTAGTCTCATGGGACCGTGACCTAAGCGTATAAAATCACCTTTGCTTATAATCAGCTTTACCTTGGATTTCCGGTTTGCGATTGTTATGTTATACCTGTTCTTATATATATACTTCATTATGTTCTAACCCTCCTGTCTTCTGAGTTTCTCACTTGTGCTTACCCTGGCTCGCCACCTGGCATTATATCATACTCGCCTGGGGAGTTTCACTGACTCCCTGGATTCTCATGTCCAGGTCATGGAGCTTGGAGCGTGAGGATTTCCCCCCTGTTTATTGATCAGAGTAGCGCAGCGGTAGCGTGGTCTCTCCAGTTACCTCGTGAGCACTTTTGTACTGTTCATATACATGTATCTTTTATGTTGTCCATACATGTATATCCTTTGTTCTCTCGCATTTGCGCATATTAGTGATATGATATTCATGTAATATTGTAATCACTCTGATGATAACTGTGTAATTGTACTATATGTGTTGGAATGTATAATGCACCATTTGCTTCCGTACTCTGATTCTTGTCTGTACTGATGCTTAGCGTATATACGGGAGGGTAGTTCTGACCTACGTATATACGTTGCAGTGACGTCCCGTATCCGTGGAATCGGGGCGTTACATCATGCATAACAACGCAAGCAATAACATAATTTATGTCAAAAACAAAATTATGAACGATGTATAACTGGTATCCTGACCACTAATATCAAGACGTGTAACCTAGCATATGCCACTAGTTGGTATACAATCCGGTCATGTGTACAATCATATGTCGATCATAATTATATATACGTACAGTGGGGTGATTACGGTCAGTCACAATATATTAACAGTTTATCATTATTAATTATGTTAGCGAATACCAATTACCATATGTAATAGACGCATCCCATACTACGCCTACTACACGTGCCAATCGAGGTCCTCAGTTATTGAAACTGATTGGTTGGAGACATTGTCTGTGTTTTAGGTAGGTCCCGTGCATACCCAGGACCACGGCCCAGACTCCTGGCGCTGAACCAGAACCTACCGCAAGATAGTCAGGAACATGTATAACATGTCAAGTACATATAAACATGTATAACAGGAACAGGAACATGACGGGGTGCCAGTCACCCCACGGGAACCCTGCAGTGGAACCCTCTTTCGGCTGCGTAACCTATATCCTAGGTTCACCCAAAATACAGACGTTGTCTCCTCTATCAATTTTCTAAATTTCAGTGTAAGTTGTTTAATATCAGGTTATTATCAAGATTATTCAATGTGCATGTTACTTAAATCACTGGGATAACTCGGTGATAGTCCCGGTACAACGTCAACATGTGTAATAAGGATGTCGGTATAACAGTATATATAATGTCAGTGAACAGAACACCGGTATAACAAGATATGTAACAAGTATAACATGAAGGTATTGTTACCGTTTAACAATATTTTCCCAGTAGTTAAGTAACATGGACAATAGTATCAGGTAGATATCATATATAATCAATCAAGTTTCCTAGGCAAATCATGATAATCAGGGTGAGTAATGACCTGCTGTCATGAATAGAATAATCCGGAAAAGTATATAATCAACTCAGGTCCTCAAAGTCATCGACATATTATTTCCTCTAAGTCACTGATATATCTGAACCTTAATAACTGAAGTAACAAGTGTTAAGTGGCTCTAATAAGAGCTGAGCTGCCTCGCAAATGAGAATGGATTTCTTTTTTTTTTTTATAAGAAAGAAAAGATTAGAGAAAACTACCTCTGATACATCTAATCAAATCTCCACACTCCAATCCGATTAAAATCATCACGCACTTTTACTTCTATCAAGTCAATCATAATATCCCGAAACTTAGTAACATATCAGATATATATCTAAGATCCATCAGGTCAGGTCAACTCAATCAATGCTATTCCTCAACCCCAAGTCAACTCCAATCCAATCAAGTCTACCGACCGGTTCAAATCCAGGATTTCATTTTATAACGAAGAAGAACTCATATTCACAATCATCGATATCCAATAAATCAAAAATCATAACTAAGAAGTGTAACATCCTCAATCAACATGGATCTAGATCACCTCTATATCTAGTAGTCAATATCAATAAGGTCATCACTATATTAGTCAAACTCACCAATGTGATAATCCAAAAATAATAGCTCCTAACGGTCTAGAAGTCAGTCTCATCGTATACACTAGCGTCAAGGGTATCATATTCATACATATCCATGCATCGGTAAAATAGTCTATCAATAAAGCAACATCATGTCTAACACATCCTCAATATCCAAATAAATTTTATTCGGAATAGTCACCAAACAATTTGTCTAATAAATACCATACCTAAAATAAGAATATCAAACCTCAATCATCAGTCAATCAGCCTCAAGATCAATATACTTATACTCTAAGATTTATCACAACTAGGTCAGTTACAAGATAAAGCCCCGTCTATGATATATCAACACTAGACCTAAGTCAACAATGACGATTTACCAATACATGAGATGATGCCAATAAATGCTCATATCAATGAAATACATAGGGGTGTACAATCACTGATGTCATATGAAATGATACGGGTAATCATACTGGTCAAATATGTCATATAATAACATGAAATGATACGAATAGATAGATGAACACTACTGGTAATAGTAAATAAGGAAAAGATATGAGAACAAACACTCACAACACAATTAAATAAAAATTAAACAAAGAAGAGAAACACTCACTTGAACTCGATCCTGAGTCCAAAACACCAAAATCATAAGGCCCGATAAATTTACATAAATTATTTCAATAGAAATTATTAAATTTTAAAAGAATGTTCTACTTGAGAGTTTTAAGAAGTATTATGTTGTTTAAATAGTTTGGGGGTTAGGAATATGGTCCTCTAGGTTACATGAAATTAATAGGTTTAATTTAAATTAATTTCTAATTGTTTGTTGGATTTTAATAGACTCTAAATCATAAAAATATTAACGGTTTGAATCTAACATTAAGGGAAAAGATTTAAAGTGGGCAATTTGATTTAATTTTATGTTGCTATTTGTTTAAAATTTTATCATAGAAAGTAAAATTATTGTAAACTATTGTTTATATTTCTCTCTATTTTTTGACATTTTTAGCTAATTATTTTTATTGCAATTTACAAATACTCTTTTCTTTCTTCCTTCCTTTCTTCTTCTTCTTCTTTTTTTTTTTTTTTTGTACACATGTAATAGCCTAGGCCCATGTCCAGGCGGGCTGGACCAGGTCGGTCCAAGCCCAGGCCTAGTTCGGAATTCATTTTGTTTTCTTTTTTTTTTAACTTTTAAACACGGCCCAAGCCCTGCTGCTGTGCAGGCTAGCTGGCCTGGCCCGGCCCAGGTCAGTCCTGGCTAGGCCCGGACTGGCTAGGCCGGCTCAGGACGGGTCTGGCCTGGCGCTGCACAGACCGTCATAGTGTTTTGTTTTTTTTTCATTTAATTAATTTCTTTTGAAAACTTTGTTAAAAATTCAGATAATAAATATGTAAATTTAGATTATGAGTTAGTATATTTTCACATGAATTTAGATTGGGTTTTTGGTGTATAAAACTATTCATAGAGATCATGGTACAGACATGATTATTTATAAACATTTATACCAATAAATTTTTAGAAAATAAATTACTTGGATTTGCTCTCCCCTATCATGTTCCTCATCTTGCACTTCAAGTTCCCTTTTGTTCATGCTCTGCTTTAGGAGAAAAGAAAGAAGAGGTGGGGAGAGTTGGGGCATGGTTTTCTTGAGGTAAAAGAGAAAGAAAGAGTTTGGGTCTTATATAAGTTATTAGACATTTTAGAAACCTGGATTCTATTTAGGTTTAGGTTGCTTAATTTAGCAGTTTAGAAAAGAATTGAAGATTACTAAAAATCGTAAGGAGATTCGGTTTTAGATATGATTTTTGTTAGGATTTAAATTGGGATGACTTAAGATTAATGAAAAAGATTTGATAAGGTAGGATTTTGACTAGGATTAGGATTGGATTTTGGGTTAATGGTTAAGGATCTCAATGGTAATAGGTTATAGGTTATATTTGGGCTTTAGTTAAAAGAAATAAGTAATATGAAGAATAAGAAAAATAGTTAGTAGGCTGTGGGCTTAGTTTTTGGGCTTAAAGAAAATAGGAAAAGATGAAAATAAGGAAGTGGGCTTGTCTCATGTGGGCTTAGCATAAAAAGGAAAGAAAACAAAAAGAAAAAGAGAATGAGTTGAGCTTTTGGGCTTGGAATTAAAAAATAATACTACCCATTATAATAATTAAAATAACTAAATATAAGCAATAAGGGTCTACAAGTCAAAAAACAATAATAATACTGATAATGATACTAAATCAAGTTAATAATAATAATAAGATAATAGGTAGAATTAGGTAAATTTTTAAAAATAATAATATGGTATTATTAAATAGAAGATATTAAATTCTACCCACCTTAACAAAAATTTCGTCCTCGAAATTTCAATAAAGCGGGGAAATGAATAGAAGATTAAAGTTAAGAAATAGATATTAAGCAAATTGAGAAAATAAAAAGAATAACTGATGTTGATATTGTTTTCTCGCCTTCCATGTTGCTTCTCGGTGCGTTATAAGCCCGCCATGCTTCTGCTGCGCACTCTGATTTTTGTTATAGATCAGGTCCAAAGGCTAGGTTCAAGAGTCAAAATCAGGAGAATAGAACAGAGGTGAAAGATAAGAATCAACAAGAAAAATATAAATCGCTCCGGAAGGAACATTGAAATCTGAGGCATCAAGAGATTCAAGAGAAGGATTTAGAAGGGAAGGATGATTGATTCTCAGTGGACTCAGTATCATCATGTGATAGTATATGTTATGTTACAGTGTAACTATAACTTGTTCAAGTTACCGGTAAGATCTAAGATCTCTTTTATGTCGAGCCTAGCTCTGATACTAAGAAAACTCTGTCACGCCCCGCTTCCAAAATACGCGAAAACAGAGTCGTGATGAAGGTCGACGACGTATGTATGTGAGAAAAATACCCACGCACATACGCTAAGCCTAAAGTAACCTGAACAAGCTACAAGATCTACTATGGTAATTCAATATCACTGCAAAATTCATATAACTATCTAACACAATGATAACAGATGAATAAAGGAAAGAAAATGGCAATTGGATGCATAAAGATAAAATTAGGAAATAACATGAATAAAATAGCAAGAATACCTATAATTAAGAAAAGAGAGACTCCGGCTCCTCATAACGTGTACAATCACACGAACACCTGAACAATATAAGAAGGTGTCCAAAAATTCTGGACGTGCGAATCCAGGGTCATCAGAAACGACCTAATGAGTGTGTGTAAAGGAAAAGGTGTTCGTGCATAACAACGCAAGCAATAACAATATGATAACTGAAATGAAACATAACAGCGTAATCAATGTCAAGATCAAAGTTATGAATGATGTATAACTGGTATCCTAACTACCAATGTAAGGACGTGTAACCTAGCATATGCCACTAGTCTGGTTTACAATCTGGTCATGTGTACAATCATATGTCAATCATAATTATATATACGTACAGTCGGGTGATCACGGTCAGTCACAATATATTAACAGTTTATCATTATTAATTATTATGTCAGTGAACACCAATTACCATATGTAATAGACGCATCCCATACTACGCTACTACATGTGCCAATCAAGGTCCTCAGTTATTGAAACTGATCGGTTGGAAGCATTGTCTGTGTTTTAGGTGGGTCCCTACATACCCAGGACCACGGCCCAGACTCGTGGCGCTGAATCAGGACCTACCGCAAGGTAGTCAGGAACATAGGTACATATATAACATGTATAACAGGAATAGGAACAGGACGGGGTGCCAGTCACCCCATGGGAACCCTGCAGTGGAACCCTCTTTCGACTGCACAACTATATCCTAGGTCCACCCAAAATACAGACGTTCTCTCCTCCATCAAGTTTTTCAATCCCAGTGTAAGTTGTTTAATATCAGGTTATTAGTTTATCAAGATTATTTAATGTGTATGTTATTTAGATTACTGGGATAACTCAGTGATAGTCCCAGTAACAACGTCAAACATGTGTAACCAGGATGCCGATATAGATATATAATGTCAGTGAACAGGACACCAGTATAACAGAATATGTAATAAGTATAACATGAGGGTGTTATTACCATGTAACAATATTTTCCCAGTAGTTAAGTAACATGGACAATAGTATCAGGTAGATATCATGTATAATCAATCAAGTTTCCCAGACAAATCATGATAATCAGGATGAGTATGACCTGTTATCATGAATAGAATAATCGGGCAAAGTATATAATCAACTCAGCTCCTCAAAGTCATCGACATATTATCCTCTAAGTTACTGATATATCTGAACCTCAATAACTGAAATAACAAGTATTCTGAAACATCTAATCAGAACTCTACACTCCAATCCAATTAAAATCATCACGCACTTTCACTTCTATCAAGGTCAATCATAAGATCCCGAAACTTAGTAACATACCAGATATATATATTTAAGATCCATCAGGTCAGGTAAACTCAATCAATGCCTATTCCTCAAACCCTAAGTCAACTCCAATCCAATCAAGTTTACGGACCAGTTCAAATCCAGGATTTCATTTTATTAACGAAGAACTCATATTCATCCAATCATCGATATCCAAATCAATCAAAAATCATAACTAAGAAGTGTAACATTCTCAGTCAACAAGGAATCTAGATCACCTCTATATCTAGTATTCAATATCAATAAGGTCATCACAATATCAGTCAAACTCACCAATGCGATAATCCAAAAATAATAGCTCCTAACGGTCCAGAAGTCAGTCTCATCGTATACATTAGCGTCAGGGTATCATATTCACACATATCCATACATCAGTAAAACAGTCTATCAATAAAGCAACATCATGTCTAACACACCCTCAATATCAAGAGAATTCTATTCGGAATAGTCACCAAACAATTTGTCTGATAAATACCATACCTAAAATAAGAATATCAAACCTCAATCATCAATCTATCAGCCTCAAGATCAATATACTTATACTCTAAAATTTATCACAACTAGGTCAGTTACAAGATCAAGCACCGTCTATGATATATCAACACTAGACCTAAGTCAACAATGGTGATTTGCCAACACGTGAGATGACGCCAATAAATGCTCTTATCAACGAAATACATAGGGTGTACAATCACTGATGTCATATAAATAGTATGGGTAATCATACTGGTCAAACATGTCATATAAACATAAAATGATACAAATAGATGGATGAACACTAATGGTAATAGTAAATAAGGAAAAGACATGAGAACAAACACTCATAACACAATTAAATAAAAGTTAAATAAAGAAGAGAAACACTAATCTGAACTCGATCCTGAGTCCAAAGCACTAAAATCATAAGGCCCCGATAAATCTGCATAAATTATTTCAATAGAAATTGTTAGATTTTTAAAAGAATATTCTACTTGAAAGTTTTAAGAAGTTTTAATCTTGATTAATTAGTTTGGGGGTTAGGAATATGGTCCTCTGGGTTACATGAAATTAATAGGTTTAATTTAAATTAATTTCTAATTTTTTTTGTTAGATTTAGTAGACTTTAAATTATTAAAATACTTAACGGGTTTAAATCTAACATTAAGGGAAAAGGTTTAAAGTGGGTGATTTGATTTAATCATGTTACTATTTGTCTAAAATTTTTATCATAGAAAGTAAATTATTGTAAACTATTGTTTATATTTCTCTCTATTTTTTTGACATTTTTAGCTAATTATTTTTATTACAATTTACAAATACTCTTTTCTTTCTTCCTTTCTTTCTTCTTCTTCTTTTTTTTAATATACATGTAACAGCCCAGGCCCATGTCCAGGCCCGGGTTGGACCAGGCCAGACCAGGCCAGGCCCAGGCCTGGTCCGAAATTCTTTTTATTTCTTTTTACTTTTAAACAAGGCCAAGGCCCTGCTGTTGTGTAGCCCAGCCGGCCTAACCCAGGTCAGGTCAGGCCCGGGCTGGCCAGGCTGGGGCCAGGCCAGGCCCAGGGCGGGTCTGGCCTGGGCTGCGCAGACCGTCGCGTCTGTGCAGCGCAGTGTTTTTTGTTTTTTTCATTTATTAATTTTTTGAAAACCTTTGTTAAAAATTCTAAAAATATATGTAAATTTTGTTGGCCCAAAGGCCTTCCACTCTAGTTTTGATGATGACTCACTCATGTAGTTATGTTTACTAATATTCTTGTGTTTCTAAGTTTTAGATCATTAACAGGATATTAGTTGATGATTAGCTTCAACAAGAGGTGTTTGGAAGCTTATCATGATCATTAACAAGATATTAGTTGATGATTAGCTTCAACAAGAGGTGTTTGGAAGCTTATCATGGTGATTCCGGTGCCAAAACTTAAAGATCATACCTTTGCACTCGGTGGATCGCGTTTGGGAGCAAGTCTACTTGAAGATAGAAGATCGTCAAGAGACTTAGGTATCCTAGTTTAGATAGTGTGTTTAGATCCATTTGTAAAGTTTAGAATAGTTGATATGCTCAAGTGCACAAACACACACGTTTTTATGTTTTGGATTGGTTTTCATGAATAGTAGATCAAAACAAGTTTACTTTACTTCTATGTATATTAGATATGTTCTAGATATACATACATGGTTTAAACGTGCTAAACAAACTTATTTTGATATCCCTATTCATGTGTTGAAAAAAAAACAAGTTTGATAAAAATACAAGTTTTGGTTTTTGATAAAATTGGCAAGACACAAAAATGAATTGATATGTTGATATATGTCTTGAAATTTTTATCATGTTTATGTTTCAATACAAAAAGATAAAACAAGTTTTATAGAATTTTTGAAGTGTTAAAAGATTTCTAAAAATATTTCTAACTGTTTTTCTGACCCATAAATCTGTTCCAGGCTTCAACCAGTAGACTACTAACCTGATTAGTCGACTTGGCTGAAGTCCGGTCGACCGGGCCGGTCGACCAGACGTCCACAGATCTGTGCACGTTTGGCAGACTTGGGACGGTCGACCGTACCGGTCGACCGGGCCGAGAGTTCTGCTCTCTGTTTTTGCTTAGGTCGACCGGACGGTCGACTGCTGCAGAGAGTTCTGCTCTCTGTTAGTTTGGGTCGACCGGGCGGTCGACCGGTAGCTCCAACGGGTCAAAATATGACCGTTGGACGGTCGACCGGGGTCAACTGTTGCCTGTCAGAGCTGCCAGCTCAGCTCTAACGGCTAGTTTCTGTTTGGCCTATATAAACCCCATCTCTTTGGGTTTTGGCCAAGGTTTTTAAAGAGAAAAATTTCTGTGTTTCTCTAGTTTTAAACAAGTTTTTAAAAGAGTTTAAGTGCTAAAAAGATTTTAAATCTTATTGTTTTGGGTTTTTGGAAAATCAAAGAAAACTAGGTTTGGATTTTGATTTGATCTTTCCACTTTCTATCTTTTACAAGAGATTTCCCAAGTAGTTTTTCTTTGTTGCTTGTTTTCAAAAACACCTAGTTTCCACACTTGAGCTATCACCTATCCTAATCTATTAGGATCTTGTTTTGTGGAAAAAGAAAGAGAAAAAAGAAAGAAAGATTGTGTTTGTGGTCTTTGTAACCACTTATTGTAAACCCTCCTTGCTTTTGTGAATCCCTCTTCGGTAGAGGTGATCGGAGTGGTATTGTTTTGGATCCCTCTTAGGTAGAGGTGATTGTGTTGGTTGTGAGCCTCTTCGGTAGAGGTGGTTGTTGGTTGGTTGTTGTATTTGGCTACGGGCCTACCCTCGGTTGTGAGGTAGTTGTTTGAGAGAGGAGTTTGGTACTCCTAGTGTTGTAACAAATCCTCTTCGGTAGAGTTCCCTCGGTGGGAGATAGTGGATTGGAAATCCTACACGGTGGTGTAGGCGGGGATGTAGAGCAAGGGTGCTCGAACCTCGAAACATATCGTTGTGTTTGCGTTTGCTCCACTTGTCTCTTTAACTCTCTCTCACTTTATATTTGTGCATAGCATCATTCTTATTGCCATATCATTTACATTGCTTGTGTTGCCATTGCATAATTCATATTGCTGGATTGCTTGTGTGTGTGTGTGCCTAACTTATACTCATCCAACAAGAGCTTCACATAGCGCCTCAACCATTTCAAGGGGAATCAAGGGGAGTTAGTCCAGAGCCTCGAAAGGGGAATTCGGCTACACTTGTTGTATTGTATTAGTTTGTGCATACATTTGCATTAGCTTTCGCATTTAGCGCACTTAGTTTTGCATTTGTATTCTAGATTAGCACTTACACCTATTCACCCCCCCTCTAGGTGTCTTTTTCAAATTTAGATTATGAGTTAGTATATTTTCACATGAATTTTAGATTGGGTTTTTGATATATAAAATTATTCATGGAGATCATGGTATAGACATGATTATTAATAAACAATTTATATCAATAAATTTTTAGAAAATTAATTATTTACTTGGATTTGCTCTCCCCTATCATGTTCCTCCATCTTGCACTTCAAGATCCCTTTTATTCATGCTCGAATTGAGGAGAAAAGAAAGAAGGGGTGGGGAGAGTTGGGGCATGATTTTCTCTTGAGGTAGAAAAGAAAGAAAGAGTTTGGATCTTATATAGGTTATTAGACATTTTAGAAACTGAATTCTATTTAGGTTTAGGTTGCTTAATTTAGCAATTTAGATAGAATTGAAGATTACTAAAAATCTCAAGGAGATTCGGTTTAGATATGATTTTTGTTAGGATTTAAATGGGATAGTTAAGATTAATGAAAAAGATTTGATAAGGTAGGATTTTGATTAGGATTAGGATTGGGTTTTGGGTTACTGGTTAAGGATCTCGATGGTACTAGGTTATACGTTATAGTTGGCTTTAGTTAAAAGAAATAAGTAATATGAAGAATAAGAAAAATAGTTAGTAGACTTCTAGGCTTAGTTTTAGGCTTAAAGAAAATAGAAAAAGATGAAATAAAGAAGTGGGCTTGGCTCATGTGGGCTTAGCATAAAAGAAAAAGAAAACAAAAAGAAAAGGAGAATGGGTTGAGCTTTTGGGCTTGGAATGAAAATAATAATACTACCCATTAATAATAATTAAAATAACTAAATATAAGCAATAAGGGTCTATAAGTAATAAAACAATAATAATACTAATAATAATACTAATCAAGTTAATTAATAATAAAAAGATAACAGGTAGAATCAGGTAATTTTTTAAAAATAATAATATGGTATTATTTAAATAGGGGATATTACACACTTGCTTTTCATGCAATATTCTATTATGGACTCATTTATATTTGGGATATGTATGTATACTCTAGTTTAGATAAAGCATTACATATGCTTTGAAATTGTTTTGTTTTGATGCAAATTTAATTGTATAATGTTCACGTTTATAAAGGAATTTCATATGAGCTTCATTGCCTATCTATATGATTATACTTATTATATGATTTTTGCACTCTACAACATCTTGTTTACTCATGATATTGGATTCATGATAATCTCTTGTGCTTTATGGACTTTGATGTCAATTATTATGTGATTTCATATTCTCATGGATATATTCATGTTTTATTCCTACTTGAAGGATTTGTACTAAAAACTTGTCTTTATTCTTCAATTGATAGAGTTTTCAAACTATACTAAAATATTTTCAAATCATGATTTTTGAAAACCCCTACCATCTAAGGGCAGTTGGATGGGCGATCATGCCTTGTATACCCTTATTGAATATCTTTAAACTTGGGCAAGAAGAGGGTGGTAGGCATGATTTATACACATGATTTTTATGTTATCTTATTTTTGTATATCATATGTGTTTCTTACATATGTATGCTTCAAATTTCAATTGGTATTTTTATTTTCATACATACATATATATTATTTGATTGTTCTGTTTTACAATATCTTTACATTCTTAAAGCACAAATTAAGTTTATGTTAAGCTTGATTTTATTCGAAATGTTAGTTGGTATCTTTATAAGTTTATGCATTGATTTCAATTGATATTTATTTGGTATCAAAATGTACTTCATGTTTCACCTTCAATTGGTATCAATATCTACTATTGGTATCTTAAAATGTTTTTTGAACAAGTAGTACCAACTTTTATTTTTGTCAACTACAATTTGATTTCATTGGTATCATATTCATTTTGTTAACTTCAAGAAATTTTAAATTTATTTTAAAAGTGATTTCAAAATTTGCTGATATATATTGCCTATATGTAAAGGGAGCTTAACATTTCCTCTATAATATAGATTCATGTTGAGTGTACTTTCCATATTGAAGAGCTTGACCTCTCTTCGTTATGTAATACTCGTGGGTAGGGGGAGCTTAACATCTCCATTTATACATTGTATATTATGTTTTATGCGGTTAGGTCTAGTCATTCCTTCCCCATGTAATGCATGTATGCAGGGGAGCTAACTTATCATCTCTGCTCTTCATGAATATATATCGCATATACATCTTTATTATTTAGTTATCTTCACCTCTTTATTGATGAATTGACAAAAAGGGGGAGAAGAATTTAGTGAGTTTATATATGTATGCTTAATATTAATATTTATGCATATATGTTTGTGTTTAGTTTATGCATTTCATTAAATATTTATTTATTTATTGCTATGCATGAGTTAAGGGGGAGCTTCTATGAAGCTTATCTTTAATCCATGCATATATAACCATGAGTTTTGTCATAATCAAAAAGGGGGAGATTGCTGGCCCAAAGGCCCATCACTCTAGTTTTGATGATGAATAACTCATGTAGTTATAGTACTAATGATCTTGTGCTTATATAGTTTCAGATTTACTATTAAAATCTTAGTAGATGTTTAGATTCAACAAAAGAGTTTTGAAGCTAATAATGTAGATTCAAGAGCTCGCGTGTCAAGATCGCATTTAGCACTCAGATGGAGTCAAGCTCTTTGGATCGTGTTTGGATCGAGTCAGCTTGGAGATGAAGTTCTACAAGAAGACTTTAGTTTGTATTTAGTTTACTTGTATTTAGATCTTGTATAAGATAGACTAGTGTTGATATGCTCAAGTTCACTCACACACACAAGTTCAATATGTTTGATTTCGGTTTAACAGGTTTTGGATTTCAAGTTCACATATATGATTTTCATGAATAGAAGAATCAAAACAAGTTTACATAGTTCAATGTATATTGGATTCCATCTATATAAATCTATGCTTCATATATTTAGAAAATTTATTTTGATTCTATTTCATGTGTTTAGAGTTTTGTAAATTAACAAAACTTATTTTTAATTTAATGTCAAAAATATAGATATATATTTTATATGTGCATTGGATTCTATCCATACACTCTATACTTCAAAAGAGTTTAAATATCTTATTTTTATAATTATACAAGTTTGAGAAAAATCAGATTTTCATTTCAAAGTTTGGTTTTCAGAGAATACCGATTTTGTATTTAAGCTTAATTTATATACACAAAAATAGTTCAAATAGTTTGTAATATGTGCTGATTTTTTGTCACATATATTTGTTCTTCAAATATTATAAGAACTAATTTTTGTGAAATTTATGAGATTTATGGGATTTTATAGAAGTTAAAAAGATAAAGTTTTAAGTCCCATATCCCAGCCTGAGCCTCCTGGCGGTCGACCGGCCGGTCAAGCGAACCAGAGCTCGGTCGACCGGTTGGTCGACCGATGTGCATGAGGACGTGCACAAGGCCGGCCTATAAGGCCAGTCGACCGACAGTAAACTACCCAACTCTCGGGTAGCGCCGGTCGACCGGACGGCCGACCGACAGGCTGAGTGCCATTAGTCTCAGTCGACCGAAAGACAAGTTTGCCAGAGGCGGTCAACCGGGCGGTCAACCGGTGCTTCAACGGTCAAAAATATGATGGTTGGACGGTCGACCGGAAGGTCAAATATGACCTTTTCTGGCTGCCAACGGCTATAATTCTGAGAACCTATAAATAAGGCTTCTCTCAAACTGTTTCAACAAGATTTCTCAAGAGCTATTCTCCTATCTTTTTGAGTGTTTAGTAGAAAGTTTTAAAAGATTTTTTTTAGCCAAAAGATTTATCTTTTATTTGTTTTAAAGTATTGGAAAAATCAAAGAAAAGGGAGTCTTTGGGAATTGATTTTGATCTTTATTTTCATATCGATCTAGTATTTTTCCCAAGTGCTTTTCTTTGTTATTTTTTCCAAACACTTTATTTTCTCACACTTGAGCTATCATCTCTAATTCTATCTATAGGATCTTGTTTTTGTGAGATAAATTGTTTGTGGTCTATTGTTTTCATCAAGAGTTGTTTGTAATCATTGGATCACCAAGATTGTAATCTTTTCTTTACTTTGGCTTTGTGCATTATCCCTCTTGTGTAGAAGTGATTGTGATTTGGCTTTGTGTCTATCCCTTTTGTGTAGAGGTGATTGTGTTTAAAAGAGGAGTAGTGTACTCCAAGTGTAGTGTTGCAATTCCTCAGTGGAGGTCCCTTGTGGAAGGTCCTGTGTGGACATAGTAGAAATCCTTCTATATGAAAGCGGGAACGTAAAACAGTAGCTCGAGCTTCGAAACATATCTTGTTGTTTGCGTTTGATCCACTATCTCTAAACTCTATTTCTCTTATATCTTGCATTGCTTTATTTTGTACATATTCATATGTTAGATATAGTTGTGTGTGTCCATACTTGTGTTGAACCAAGAAAGCTTCATATAGAATCTCAACTCTTAATTCATAGGAATCTCGAGGAGATAGTCCAGAGCTCTTCACCGAGAATTTGGCTACACTCTTTGGTTACATATAGTGTGTTGCAATTGAGTTTATAACTCCACATCATTTACATTAGATTAGCTAGTACACTTATTAACCCCCCTCTAGGTGTATTTCACTCAGAGCACGGGAGCACTTAAAAGGATGAGCAAATTGGAGCAATGCCTCAAAACCCTCGCCAACCGAGACGAAATCCAAGAAGTAGGGATAGTCTAACCCTACCTAGCAGAGTGTGACACTTCTCCCTACCCTCCCAAATTCAATGCAACGACCCTTCACACTTTCGACAGTAAAGGGTTACCGAACCAACACATATACTACTTCAAATCCCAAACTGGGAACGTAGTATCGAACAATGCCATTTTGGCTCGTTATTCATTGGCACCCTTAAAGGGGTCATCTTTGAATGGTTCATGAAACTTTCTGTCTCCTCAATTAAAACATGGGCCGACCTCGAGAAGTTATTTCTGGCTCGTTTCTTTGAAGACGATTCAAAGTTCTCGGTGTTGTCTCTTCTTGTAGCCAAGCAGAAGAAAGAAGAGTCCATCAAAACTTTCATCGAGAGATTTCAGAGTATGGCACTCCGTTGTCCTAGTGGACCTAGTCCATACTGGTGGAGACGTGTCGTCATAATCTGCAAACTTCCCTACTCGTTCAGATGGGAGTGGCAGTCAGGGCTAAGGAAAAAGATAGCAAGCTGAAACCCGACAAATCAATACGAGGTACACTAGAGTCATCTTCTCAACCGAGAAGAAGGGATACTCTGGCAACAGAAGTCAAATCACCTCCAAAGACCTAGTCAGTCAGAAGAGGTATGGTTTCCAGTCAACTACATGGAAACAAATCATACTCCTTCAAGGATGAGCACGTGGTCTCTTTATTCAAGTTTCTCCAAAAGAGTAACAGACTTAAACTTTCAGAAATCAGACGCCCTGAAGAGGTGAGAAAGATAGATGATCCCAACTACTGTTTATATCAAAGGATGTTGGGACACCCTACCAAGAACTACTATATCTTTAAAGATGTCCTTCAAGCTCTGATCGATGCGGAGGTATTGAAGCTTCATCCAAAACATAAGAAGGCGACCGCTAATATGATAGCTACATCACCGATTCAATTTGAAAGAAATCTTCTGCTAGCACTAACCGGACTGATTCCCATCTCGAAAGGGAAACTTAGAGTGATCAATACTGATCCTCATAATCAGAGGGGAAAAGGTCTTATTTCAGCCCCTACTCCTCAAGGAGAGACGATGTGGGTCCATCCTGACATTGTCGAAAGCTAGCAGTAGACAGCTGTCACAAGCAGGAAGTTTAGAGGCAAGACTAAAACTTCCTCCAGTAATGTGGTGAGCATCTCCACAAGAGAAACCGAGGAAGATACCGCTTCCCTTACTAGTTCGGGAGACGAGGAGTCTGTCCTTGTTACTGCCACGTGCACACCTCCGGCATCAAAGACTCGATCTCACAAGCAGTACCTGAAATAGTACGGTGAGCCAGTAGCAAACTCCCCATAGCCAACTGAGGAGGCGATCGAGCAGTTCACGTGGCCATCAGTGGAGAAGTAGAAAGAGCTTCGATATGTTAAAGCTCTTTTGCAAAAGCGGTGTGTGATTATCAACTCCCTTCCGTTTTGATGTTCTGCCAACATCCCTATTTGGATCACTCTCTATAAGCTCCTGAGACTTTCCAAGTCTACAAGAGACGCTCTAAGAGAAGCATTAGCAGATGCAGAGGTTTTCACAATACAGATTCCTGCTAGATTTCACGAGGAAGACACCAGTCATTGCCACCATGCCTCGAAGTAGTTTTCCTGCATCACTTTCACCCCACATGACATACAGGTCAAAAGGAAGTATGATAGACCCTTGTACTATATAGGATATATTGGATAATCTGAAGTGAGTTGTATTCAGGTTGATTCAGGATCCACGCTGAGCATTATGTCCCATAGGGTCATGCAACATATGAGTATCCCGACCCATCGGTTGAGCGCTACTCAGACAATCATCCATGGCTTCAACACAAATGTTACGTGCCTGATGGGAAAAATCAAGCTCAAGTGTTAAATCAGGGACCTGAAATCCGAGGTGACATGTTATGTCATTGATGCAGACACCTCATATAATCTGCTTCTAGGACGACCTTGGATTCATTGCAACACCATCGTCCCATCCACTCTTCAACAAGTAATGAAATACGTTGGTGATGATGGAAAAGTGAGAACGTTGATTGCCGAAAAGCATCCGTTCAAAGGAGTCGAGAATTATTTTACTGACTCCCTCCTTTATCAGGATTATCTTGAGGCTGATGAGAATCCACAGCCGGAAGAACTCGACTCTGGCAACGAAGCAGATACAAAGCCAGAAGAAGACGAGTGTCTCTGAGAAATAAATCCTCTTGTAATGAGCATTGATAAGAATGATGTCGATACCACGCTGATGTTGAAGGTAAGTGGTTCATCAATGAAGATCTAGATTTGGCTTACTTTCTGCATTTGCTTCGGATTATGTGCAGTCAGATACTAGCACTAACGTGGACACTGATCCTTGGTCAGCAATAAATGCCCTAACATCATTGTGTGCACCAACTAAGTTATCTCTTATGGTGCGCAAAAAAGTAAGAGATGCACACAATGCCTCTTTGAAGTATCAGCCAAGCGAAGGGGTCAAAAGCCAATTCTATTCGAAAAAATCGAGACAAAGCCTGAAGCTTGCGAAAGCTCAGGGGGTGACGCTGAGTCTCTACAATTCTTCCATTATGGATAAAAGTCACGTCACATGATGGAAAGAATAGGGTATGATTTCATTAAGGAATCAGATCTTAATTTCGGCAAAGGAAAACAAACACTACTTCGTTCGTTTGTACTGAAAGGCAAAGACCCCGATTACTATCACAAGACCCGAAGGGACTCGGTTATGTATCTATGCCAGTCTCGTCAGATCTCAATCTAAAAAAGAGGTTGATCTTGACAGCTCGTTAGCAACATCGCCGTGGACTCAGACGTCAACATCGTCGATATCTTTGAAAGTCTCTTAGTAAACATGGTATTTACCGACCATGTTGGAGATGACGAAGAAGATACTTTTGAATTTGAAGAATTAACCCAGTCAGACTCTGATCCATGGATTAAACACTTAAATACTCTTTGGGATACGTGCTTCGAAGAACGCGAACCACCCACTGAGGATAAAGTGACTCAGATAAATCTTAGAGATGAGGCTAACCCCAAGCCTATCTTTAGGAGTGAGAACTTGTCACCTGCTGAGAAAGAAGACCTAATACAGCTCATATGAGAGTATATAGATCTCTTCACTTGGAATTATGAGGATATGCCCGAGCTCAATCCCCAGATTGCTATGCATCGTCTCAACATTAACCCAGACGCCAAACCAGTCAAACAACAATGATTGAGGCTAACCTGCACACAAAATACGAGATTATAGAACTTAAGAAAGAATATGTGCAAGTGCTCAATTCTTCTGCTATAGCAAGTGGCTATGCAGGTCGTGATCCACAAGGAGGGTTTGCGATGGAAGCTTTACGTTTTTTTTTTTTGAAATCGTTAAGAAAATAAGCGAAAGTTCTTCTCTGTTTTATGTTATGAAAAAGAAAAAGAAAGTTAATGGTTAAAGTTAAGAAGAAAGCGAGAGATGAAGAAGGTGGAAAATCAGAAAACGATGAAGAGCGACTAAGTACAATGAAGTGGAGAAGATAGAGTTGGAAGATGTAGTGATTTAATTTACAAAAATGAAAAAGAAAAGAAAACAAATATTTACTTCTTTTCACCAAAAGCTTACCTTGAGTTCTTCGCTTCAAGGTTACCTTGAATTGGAGGCAGTTAGCGCATAACCCATAAGAGTCGAGTGTTGGTCTCTTCCATATTACATCATCAAGATACGCAAGCATGAAATGATACAGAGAGACTCACAATTCCATCGTCATGAGCTATCGGTGGCACTCGCAAAGGCAAGGCTCTTTCGATGCTTTTAGACTCACTTGGAAGACAGTTGCACCAAAAAGAAAGGTAAAATAGAAAAGAAGAAGAGAACTAAAAAGAACATACAAGGAAATAGCATTGATTTGATTTCATAACAATCGAAGAAAAGAAATAAAATCTTACACCAATTGTCACTTTTAGCTCAAGCTTCAGTCTTGTTCTTCGATGAAAGTTGATCTCCTCAGAATTACATAAATGAAAACTAAATTACATGAAAAAGAAAAGCAAAAACCTAAACTAAGAAATGAAAAACTAAGCTAAATCCTAATATACATTGGCCTCCTTTTTCAGCGCAGATAATGGCCTTTTATAGGCATAAACCCAACAACCAAGATCCCGGGAGGTCGGGGGAGTTCACGCTCCCCCTAACTCCCCAGGATTGCCGCGGAAACGCGGCCCAAGCCGCTTTTCCGCGGCCAGGGTGTGGCCAGATGGCCACACCCTGTTGGTGGGTCTCTCCGGGGGTTTCTTCTGGCTTTATCCTTTATTGGTTTTTTCGTTTGAGTCCCGGATTCTGACGAAATGGCCTTAGATTCTTGGCTTTAACCGATCGATTTTGAGAGGATTCTTCTCAACTGGTTTCAACCTCTTGATTTTGCCCTGATTTTATGTGTGCGAATTAACTCTGATTTAATTCAGAATTCTGGTGGGCTTTTGGGCTCATTTCTCTTCATCTCCTTAAGGATTGGGCCTGCAAATAAATTAAACAAATAATTAGGACAATGCAGGCTTTTATTCTAAAATAAGTATGGAAATGTGACATTAAATATGCAATATTAGCAACCAATCACACCCCCATACCTATCTTTTGCTCGTCCTCGAGCAAAACAACTGAATTATACTAAGGATTATTAGACCACTTTCGCAGGTCACGCGATTGCACTGAGCATGTGCAACAAGCCGTTAAACCTCTAGGTTACCCCTAGAGGACGAGTGTTGTCTCGTGAGGGTTTTCAGCGGATTACACCCACAAAATCCATAAAGAAAGAGAAATAAAGAGTTAGTATTTTCGAAAAGCATTTTGAAAGAGAAAAATATTTGAAATATGATTGTAAGATCTAAGCAATCTATAAGTTATAGGAAAACCGAATTTTTCATTCCTAAACTTAGTCTCTATTCAAAAATTTATTATCAATCAAAGTAAGGAGTCAAATTGTGCTTCTCATCTAGTCTATTACTTTACCCTAAGTTATATGCACCTTGTGACTGTGAAAATTTTGACTAAGGGTTCATTAACTCTAATTCTTATGCCTTATTATTTTTATATATATACTTTTTTTTGGTGGTATTATTCCTTAATTCTATTAGGCTTTCTAATCTGCCCATGTAACGAGCCTCTAATCGATGACTCCCAAACCAAACGGTCTTAGGGCACCAGGTGAGAAAAAACCCCAAGGACTTAAGGACTCGAGCAAACAAGGCCACAAAACTAAGGATTTTATTATATGAACTTCTTTTAGGCGTGAATACTTATGCTTTATTAGGCACAAATACCCAGCTTAATCAGAGGAATTTTCTTTTCAAACTTATCTAATCATCTTTCGCATAAATACTAAGGCTTGCTTAGGCCAAAGCACCTAGCTAATCAATAATTAGACTTTTTTTCTTTTTTTTTTCAAACTCATCTAATTATCTTTTGCATAAATACTAAGGCTTTCTTAGGCCAAAGCACCTAGCTAATCAATAATTAGATTTGTTTATATATATATTTCTATAAGGCATAAGAATCTTTGTTTTGAGCCCAAGTGTGTAAGTGTATGAAGTGTGCATATTTCATCAAGGTAAAGATCAAGACCAACTTACTTTGACATATTTTCTTCCTAACCCTAAAAATCAAACAAATAATCTTATTTTGACCAAATATAAGAAATCCTAATTTGGATTTTCCTATTCCTTAAAATTAACTTAATTTCTTACAAAAATAAGTCAAAATATTGTTTCTATTTTTCAAAAGTTTTTAAAAGTAAAGAAAAATGTTAAAATTTTTTTTATTTTAAAGAAAAAGAAAAGTTATGTTAAACCCTCCCCCACACCTATCTCATGCATTGTCCTCAATGTATGAATTAATGCATAGATGCATGAAAAAGAAGAAAGGGAAGGAAAATGGTTACCTTAAGGTGGTGGTTCCGGTGGTGGTCTGATTGGTCCACGAAACATGGCCCAATCAACTTTTCTTGGGTCTCGGAGGAACCCACCAGAAATATCTTTAATATAACCCATTAAAAAGATAAATCCATAAAGGATCTTTATTAAATATTTAACCCATCTAATTTCCTTATTTCATAATTGATTTCGGAGTCAAATTTATCAACCACCTCGTCCCAGAATGGAGTATGAAATGATAGAACAGTTGACTTGGACTCAGGAAGGACAGGAACTAATACCGACTCAGGAAGGTGACTTAAGTCAAGTAAAGGTTCAGGAGTCGAAATAGGTTCAGAAATTGGGTCCAAGTCAAGAAGTTGAAACTCCAGTCCACATGTATTTTCTAACAATAGAATGTGACCTAATATGGGTGATTCCAGTTCAGGAATGATAGGTGGAGGAATCAAAACTGACTCTAAAATATTACTCAAGTTTGGTAACAAAACGGGAGTCAAGATTGATTCAGAAAGTTGAACTGGATCACAGATTGAGAATCTAGGTCACATATCTCATTGAGTTCAATATCAAAAAATGGAGAACTTGCCATTTGTCAATAGGATCTTCAAAAGTGTAAAGTTGGTCAAGTTCAACATGATCCTCAAAGATAGGTGATTCAATTTCTTTATGAATTGGTACAGGATCCAATGTTGACTCCGGGAAAAGATTGAAGTCAGGTGAAGATACCGGAGTCATAATCGAATCAGGAAATAGAATCGAATCACTAAGTTGGGGTTCAGGATCATAATCATTTTCAAGTTCTATTTCAGGAAAAGGAAAACTAACCAAACTATCAGTATCATTTGGAGTTTGGGTAAGTTTACATGGTTGTTCTGAAATGGAATCTTGATTTTCAAAACTACATGACTCTTCGGCTCTAACAGAATAGTTAGTGACATCAGGACGGTGGGAACGTAGAGATTCGATCATCATATCTATGTCACGATTACGAGTGTTTTGAGCCTGAGTCATGGCTTCAAGCATCTTTTCATAGTTGATAGGTTCATTGTTTTGATGAAAAGATGAAGAATTGTCTTGGAAGTGGTAGTGAAATTGTGAGTCCATCAGATTTTGGGATTTGTGTTTGGACTCACGCATACTCATTTCCATAATTGATGGTTTCCTATTTTGGACGGGTGGAACTGAGTATGAATCTTGAACATAATGTGGACTGGGTGGAGAAGGAGGGCAAGGTGGTTCGAAATTATGCTCGGGGGAGGTGAATCCCCACTGACTCGGTGAAGAGTTGAAATCATTATGGAAATTATAGTTATTAGATGGGGGGTATGGGTCATATTGATTCGGATAAGACCAATCCGGCACACTAGGTTGGTTAAAGTCATGATATGCCGGGTTGGTAATATCCGAAAATGAACTTGGTGTGTAATATGGATTATTATTAAAGTTGAAAGAATTATTATTATAGGCCATATCACACAATAGAATACACACAAAAAAAGAAAGATAAGCAAACAAATAAACAAACAAGAAAGAAAAAATGCTAACCTAAGTTAGGGTAGATCTAGACCTAGACGACTCCTAACTGGTTAGACTGTCCACGGGAGGTTTAATGTAGACTTTGACCACAAGCTAATCAGCCAGGTCAGGGCAAGGTTGGTGGGAGGTTTTCCGTCAAAAGACGTTCCTTAATTAAATAACCACCAACCTTCGGGCTTTCGGCCCTTAATCCCTTTCCTAGACACTGATTTGGCAAGAGTCAAGTTCCAACACCTTTCCCCCTTAGGATAATCTCCTAATTGAGTCTGAGATGTCCCTAGGGCCAACGTCTACTCATTTTAAGTTAGGCTTGGGTTAGTGAGTGCTTGGAATGTGATTTTTGGGCTAAGGAAGGGTGATTAAATCCCCACCTTATCTTGTTATGGGTTAGTGCCCTTAAAATAATTTTGTGCAAGTGTACAAGATATGTAAATAGGAATCACTTAAAGCGATCAAGAAGTGAGTCCTATGCTAAATGCAATGCATACGTACCTTGCTCCAGCACTCTTCAACAGTAAAAATAAAGGAATTAAAAAGACACGTGCCTAAAATGCAAATGTCTAATCATTTTTTTATCTTTTCAACAAATATTTTACTGTTGATTATTAGCAGGCTTATGTTATGGCATATAAGAAAAAGTAAAGTTGCAGCAAACAAGAATTTTTTTCAAACTAAGCAGCCCTGCGAAAAGCTGTTAGTAGTCAACTCTTCCTTGCCGCGGATCCGCGGCTTTTGCCGTGGAAACGCGGCAATTCAGAGGGCCCTTGGTCTCTGCTTTTTGGAGCAGAGGCCCAAGGCCACTTGTATGTCACTGCAATAATAATTTTCTGCTTTGCTTGCCCTGTAATCTGCAACAGAGAAGAAAATTCGTTTAGTTCTAAAAAATTTGCAATAAAAATTCAGATTTCAATAAAAACTATTTTACCCTCCCCGGCAACGGCGCCAAAATTTGATTGAGGCTAACCTGCACACAAAATACGAGATTATAGAACTTAAGAAAGAATATGTGCAAGTGCTCAATTCTTCCGCTACAGCAAGTGGCTATGCGGGTCGTGATCCACAAGGAGGGTTTGCGATGGAAGCTTTACGGTATTTTTTTGAAATCGTTAAGAAAATAAGCGAAAGTTCTTCTCTGTTTTATGTTATGAAAAAGAAAAAGAAAGTTAATAGTTAAAGTTAGGAAGAAAGCGAGAGATGAAGAAGGTGGAAAATCAGAAAACGATGAAGAGCGACTAAGTACAATGAAGTGGAGAAGATAGAGTTGGAAGATGTAGTGATTTAATTTACAAAAATGAAAAAGAAAAGAAAACAAATATTTACCTTCTTTTCACCAAAAGCTTACCTTGAGTTCTTAGCTTCAAGGTTACCTTGAATTGGAGGCAGTTAGCGCATAGCCCATAAGAGTCGAGTGTTGGTCTCTTCCACATTACATCATCAAGATATGCAAGCATGAAATGATACAGAGAGACTCGCAATTCCATCGTCATGAGCTATCGGTGGCACTCGCAAAGGTAAGGCTCTTTCGATGCTTTTAGACTCACTTGGAAGACAGTTGCACCAAAAGAAAAGTAAAATAGAAAAGAAGAAGAGAACTAAAAAGAACATACAAGGAAATAGCATTGATTTGATTTCATAACAATCGAAGAAAAGAAATAAAACCTTACACCAATTGTCACTTTTAGCTCAAGCTTCAATCTTGTTCTTCGATGAAAGTTGATCTCCTCAGAATTACGTAAATGAAAACTAAATTACATGAAAAAGAAAAGCAAAAACCTAAACTAAGAAATGAAAAACTAAGCTAAATCCTAATATGCATTGGCCTCCTTTTTCAGCGCAGATAATGGCCTTTTATAGGCATAAACCAACAACCAAGATCCCGGGGAGGTCGGGGGAGTTCACGCTCCCCTAACTCCCCAGGATTGCCGCGGAAACGTGGCCCAAGCCGCGTTTCCGTGGCCAGGGTGTGGCCAGATGGCCACACCCTGTTGGTGGGTCTCTCCGGAGGTTTCTTCTGGCTTTATCCTTTGTTGGTTTTTTTCGTTTGAGTCCCGGATTCTGACGAAATGGCCTTGGATTCTTGGCTTTAACCGATCGATTTTGAGAGGATTCTTCTCAACCGGTTTCAACCTCTTGATTTTGTCCTGATTTTATGTGTGCGAATTAACTCTGATTTAATTCAGAATTCTGGTGGGCTTTTGGGCTCATTTCTCTTCATCTCCTTAAGGATTGGGCCTGCAAATAAATTAAACAAATAATTAGGACAATGCAGGCTTTTATTCTAAAATAAGTATGAAAATATGACATTAAATATGCAACATTAGCAACCAATCAAACAACGACGACGGTTTCGTCCTGAGATCATGGAAGCAATCGAATCAGAAGTCAAAAAGCTTATTGATTCTGGTTTCGTCAGGGAAGAACAACATCCTAATTGGGTGGACTAATATTGTTCCTGTTCCCAAGAAGAATGAAAAATCTAGATCTGTATCGATTATCGCAATCTGAATGCCGCCTGCCCTAAAGACGAATTCCCTCTCCCGATCACGGATGTCATGATCGACAATACGTACAGCTTTGAGAGGATATCGTTCTTGGATGGCTTCTCAGGGTATAATCAAATAATTATGTACCCTGAAGATGAAAAGCACACGTCCTTCAGGATACCTGTAGGGATATACTGCTATACAGTGATGCCCTTCAGCTTGAAAAATGCTGGTACTACATATCAACACGCCATGAATACGATCTTTCGCGAGTATATACGTAAGACCATAGAATGCTAAGTTGATGACATCGCTGTGAAGAGCCGCGACAAGGTCGATCACCTCGCAGACCTGAGGAGAGTGTTCAACATCATGCGGGCTCACCATTTGAGAATGAACCTAATCAAGTCCTTCCTGGGGGTAGCCAGTTGTCAATTTCTTAGATTTATTATTACATCCAAAGGAATTCATCTGGATCTTGAGAAGATCCGTGTTGTCCAAGAGATGCAACCTCCGAGAAATCTCAAAGAACTCAGGAGTTTACAGGGACGATTAGCATACATCCAGAGATTCATATCAAATCTCTCAGGACGCTGCCAACCCTTCACCAAGTTAATGAAGAAGGGATTCTTATTCATTTGGGACAATACTTGCTAAGAAGCATTTGAAGGGATTAAGGAGTATCTCACAAACCCATCCATTCTGATAGCTTCAGTATCAGGAAATCCTTTCCTGTCATATGTTCGAGCGATGGATCATTCCTTAGAAGTGTTACTAGCTCAAAGTAATGACCAAAACCATGAACATGAGATCTACTACTTAAGTAGAACAATAATTAGGGTGGAGAACTGTTACAATCCAATTGAGAAGGAATGCTTAGCATTGATCTTCGCTGTGTAGAAGATGCGGCACTACCTCATGGGGCAACGAATTCAAGTCATCTCTAGAGTCAATCCCTTATGATTGCTAATGACGAGTCCATCTTTGTTAAATAGCAGGCTAGCAAAATGGGCCATATTGCTCTCACAATATGAGGTACAATTCATGCCACAAAAGGCGATCAAAGGTTAAGTTGTGACAGATTTTCTGGTCGATCATCCAGTCCCAAGAACGTCAAAACTTTATGACGATCTCCCAGATGAGATCACGAAAGTTAACTTGATCAACGCCTCCTCAGAAGAATAAGTGTGGCAACTAAGCTTTGACGGAGCATCAAGGATGAATCCTGAGGGAAATATCATTGCAGGTGTGGGGATAGTACTTATCTCCCCACATAACTATGTGATCCCTCGTGCATTTTCACTAACGGAGCCGTGTTCCAACAATGTCATTCCAACAATGTCATGGAATACAACACTCTCTTGATCGGGATACAACTTGCTGAAGAGATTGAAGTCAAAATTCTCGAAGCATACGGTGATTCAAAGCTCATCATCAACCAGATTCGCGGGAAGTATAACGTCTGACATGAAGACTTGGTGTCCTATCACGACGCGACCATTATCATGACAGAGAAGTTTGAAAACTTCTACATGACCATGTACCACGATGGCAAAATGCACAAGCAGATGCGCTAACATCACTTGCCACTTCATTGGCCCTTCCAGCCGGAACTACAGAGAAAGTACTCATCTATAGTCGCGACTTATACTGCTGTACATTTACCCTTGAAGACAGTAAATCTCCAAGAAGATACCTTCAAGTCAAATAGGTTCCTGAGAGTTCAACAACTCTCGAGCGTAGGGGTTGGCGATTCCCTTATATCGACTATACGGCATATTGTCTGACGACCCCAACGAGGCAGCTGCCATCAGAAAGAAAGCTTCTCGATTCTATTGCAATGCGATCATGCAAATGTTATACTGCTGATAGTATGATAGAATCCTGCTCTGATGTCTTTCACATAAAGAGGCATGTGAAGCACTCAAAGAAGCTCATAATGGTATGTGCAGAGCTCACCAACCCGAGCCCAAGCTCGCGGCTCAGAAGACTTAGTTATTATTGGCCGAAGATGATCCCTGACACCATCACCTATGCCAAGCGATGTCATGCGTGTCAGATCCACGGTGACTTTGTTCATCAAGCGCCTGAGCATCTTCATCCAACATCCTACTCATGGCCATTTGAGATGTGGGGGATGAATGTTATTGGATCAATCAGTCCTCCAACATCTAGAGAACATCTATTCATCTTGCTATAACAGATTACTTCTCTAAATGGGCGAAAGCTGTCCCCCTGAAAGAAGTGAAGACACCGAGCATGATCAAATCAGCATCACGTGCTCTGCCATTTTGGTGTACCCAATGAATCATCTATGATAACCGGCCTTAATTCGTCAGCCAAGCATTTCAGAGGTTCTGTAACAAATTCAAAACCCAAAATGTGTCATCAACGGCGTACTATCCAGTCGCTAATGGCCTTGCAGAAGCCTTCAATAAGATTATTAGGAACCTTCTCAAGAAATTCATCCCAAAGAGTCAACGTGACTGGAATGACAAATTGACGAATGCTTATGGGCCTACAGCATAACGGTGATAACCCCGACAAAAGCTTTGCCATTTTTCTTGGTGTACGGATGTGAAGCTGTGCTCCCACTGGAAGTCCAGATCCCATCTCTGCGAGTTGCCTTAACAACTAGGATGGTAGATTAGGAAAAATATTGACTACGCCTCTAGGAGTTGGAAGCTTTAGAAAACAAAATGTCTGCAAGCCCAACAGCAAATCAAGCACTATCAAGCTCGGATCTCCAGAGCCTTCAATAAGAAAGTCAGAGAACAGATTTTCAAGAAAGGTGACCTTGTCTTAGCTGTCAGAAGACCCATGGTTATGACACATAAGATAAAAGAAAAGTTTCAACCCAAATGAGAAGGACCATTTGTAGTAGAGTCAATCTACTCAAATGGAATATACCGCCTCATAACTCCATATGGCGATATGCTCATGATGTCGATCAACGACAGATTCTTAAAGAAGTACTATCCTTAACAGAATTCTTCTCATGATCAGGTTAACATTATACTTCTGATTAAGGCATCCAGATCCAAAATGTTTGGAATAGCGCCAAAGAAAAGCTTCTTCCTTCAACAGATCACATCACGGTCGATTAATGCCGAGCCGACTGAACATTAGTTTCATTATAATGCATTATGTTAACATTGAAGAAAAGATAAAGTGTGAAACTTCAGTTTTAACCTTGTTACTCTTCTCTAGTTGAACATCTGATGCCTTCCGACGGCTAAAGGATAGAGGAAGTAGTTGGCATTAAGTCCAACGGAAAATCCTTGATAACTCATTATGCTGAGAGGAATAGCATGACTAGCCCAAATCAAACGGTAGCTGGTAAAGGCATACCAAATCTGTTGATAGCCGAGGGTTTGCTAAAAATCCTGAGGGACCTGATCCTACTTTTCCCTCCAAAATCCTTTATACCAATTTTCGTCCATGAAATGGTGAGACCTCAAAAGAAGTTGTAATTGTTTCCCAAGCGAAATAATTACAAATAATATGTCAAATTAATATTATGCCTTTGGCATATCCCACTATTAAGTTAACATTATACCTCTAACAGTGACTTCTTTCAATATCTCCAGTGGATAAAATTTTAACATGTCAATCCTCTTCAATAGGATGACAAGGATTAGTGAATCTTTTCATTAGGCATCCCTCCATCTTCAAATTCATCTTCAAATTCTTCGCATTAATAGATGGGATCGTTGATTTTTTTCCTTGTAGGAAAACTCATTAAATTGAGGATTCCATAGAGGATATCTCGATAGTGGATGTTGAGGGGGTGGTTGTATTAGAGGTGGCTGATGTGGTGGTGGTTGATGAGGGGGTGGTCATATTAAAGGGTGTTGTTGTGGTGGTGGTTGTTGAGGTGGATCTATGGGTGGAGGTGGTGGTGAAAGATTAGTTGATGGATGATTCCGTCCGCTTCGGTACGAAACATTGGCTAGATTTCGATCATCAATCTTAAGGGACAATCTCTTGAGCTCTTGGACCACGCTGTCGAAGGTTTATTTGATAACACTGATCTTCCCTTCAACAGTGCTCATCCTTATTGAAAGGCCTTGCAATTCATCGTCGTCTCCTGCCATCACCAAAAAGTAGCCGGAACTCTGATACCACTTGACGCAAACACAGAAGTGAACGATGCCAGTTAGAGCTCGTTCTAGCACTGATGAACTCTAAAGGATACACTCAGGTAGGATATAACACTTAAATCCATGAGCAAAAGATAAACAACTCGAATCCACGAGCAATGGAAAAGAATAACTTAAATTTTATTAATGATTAAACTTCGATGATAAAAAAAACAAAGACATAAATGACCTTATATAGGCAAATAAGGAAGAATACTAATCTAACTAGGAAACCCAATTAAACCTAATTAATCTAATCTAGCTATCGACAGCCTTGAATAGCTGTCAACATAGGTCTCAACAGAGACCGAGTCTGTCTCAGTCTATCGACAGCCACCCCTAACTGTTGACAGTGCTTGTATTATTTTTGAAAAATATGACCGTTGAGACATCTCGTCGGCAAGCATGATCCTGCTATCAAAAGTCAGGCAGTCAACTTGCCTCTTTTGTCTCCCAATGGCTATTTCTTGTGTAAACTTGTTCAGATTCAGTTTTAAAGTTTATTTCATGTTCTCAACATGTTTTTCATTACTAAACTTACTGAGTTTTGGTCTCTATCCTACTCTTATAGATAAGAGTGATTAAAGAGTATTTAATAACAAATTTTGCAAAAAAATTTCAAGTTTCTCGTTCTAAATATTTTTTACAAAAGTTTTTCTTGCTGTTTTCAATTCCAAATCTCTAGTTTTTTCTCACCTATACTTGAGCTTTCACATTCTTATCTATTCTATAAGTTGGATTTGTAAGAGAGTTTTATTTATGGTCAAGAGTTGATCGCAAGTTATTTCAAATCTATATTGTAAGTGATTGGAGGTTGCAGCCTCGATCAAGCTTGTGTGTTTTGTTCTTGGGGGAATGAGTAAGTGACTTACGGGTTTGAGGAAGCTTATAGGTGTTGCAATACTGAGTGATCTCGTGCATAATAAAAATCCTTCATTGTGGTGAAGGTGCGAACGTAGAGCAAGTTGCTCGAACCTCGATACATATCTCCTGTATTTACGATTGCTCAACTTTCTCTTTCAACTCAACTCTCTATTTATATCTTCTTTACTTATTAATGAGATAAACTTGCATCATTCCGGAAGAATTTGAGTCTGAATCCATCCCATTCAAATACCAACATCCGACATTCAAATACAAGATCCACTCTGTTGAAGTTGATATATATTATTTAAAGTAACTAAAATCAAAAATCAAGTCTTTTGAATACTTTTTGTCCATTCATCAAGAGGCGCAAAATGGACGGCAGAAAGTAGTGAGTTGGTTAGATCTATGACTTTAGACATATAAATTATTGATCTGGCCATTTGATCATGATCTAAACATTTAAAAACTCCTACAAACCAATTTATGTTAGGTTTTAAATGTTCACTATTAAACTAACCAACTCACTATTTAGGCTATCTGTTTTTCCTACTTGATGCATGAGAAAAAAATATTTAAAATACATGATTTTTGGTTTATAAATATTTGAAATAATATAGATCAACTTCAATGGAATGGATCTTATATTCGAATGTCGTAAGGTTATATGTGCAAAGGATTCGGCCTTGAATCCTTCCGGAATGACACTACTCTATCTCCTTATTAATTATGCTCAATATTATATGCATGATATTATCTTACTTTTATCCTTATACTTAATTTTCGTTCTTGTTTATATTGATATTATATGTTGCACTCGTTTAAACCAAGAAAGCAATTATGTACCTCAACTCTTATTTTAAGAGGAATCACGAAGAAAAGTTCAAAACCCTTCACCGGGTATACGGCTTCATTTCTTCATTGTTGAGTGGATTGTTATTTAAGTTTTTAATTTTCGCTTTTGATTAGCGTATAAACTTTTCAAACACCACCCACGCCCCCTCTTCTAGGTGATTTTCAAGCTGCGTTTCGGGCCCTTGGAGGCTCTGATTTATGACTGTTAGCTTCCATTACTTTTGTAGGAAGTTATTACTAAATCCACGATCAACATTTCTCTAAATTTCTTTTTTAAGAAAATATCTCTTGATCTTCCTAAATAAAAAAAAAAAAAAAAATCTCTTGATCGATAATGTGCACCATTTTAGTTTGATTCTTGTGTTAATGTCAGGGTTCCCTGTCGAGGACAACATTCTCTCATATGAGCCCAGCACAGGGAAATCTGATGACTCGCTGGGTAAACAAGGGGAAAAAAACTTACTTTTATGAACCATAAATACTTATGTGAAGCTGAAATCTCCTCCAACATGATAATTCTTACTTTGTACCTATTATTATTAGTGTTTTACTAGATTTTTTGCACATGCTATATATGCATGTTCCAACAACCTGCATGTTCCAACAAATTGAGTAGTTAGGCATTTAGATGTATAAATTTCTCTTCATAAAGGATTATACCAGAAAGTTTAAGTCTTAATAGAAAGAGAGAATTTTAAAATTGTGCACTAATAAATGGGAATGACCATAGTTTTGTATTAGCTGAAATTTTCTAAAGCAATCAAAATTTGAAGTTAAAGGGTTCTACACCAATTTCAATTTTTAAAATATATAGATTCGAAAGGTTGATCACTTTCATTTTTATAAAAGACTGTATAGCATTCAATATAAATAGATGAATAGGATACTGAAATTGTAGCGAAGGTTGAGACTTATGAATTATATATTTACATTATCTCCTTAATTAGTTCAGCTTACTAGTATTTTTTTTTTAAAAAATGAAAGAAGAATTTGGATAAAAATACATATTCGGCAAGATTTGAACATGGGCAACTCTAATATCATCTTAAAACAATGTTATGCACCAATACACCAAAATTATGCCGTACTGAGAAATAAACTTATACACTAAAACGTTTTGCATAATATATATGAAAGTTCCACTAAAGAAAATAAATATATAAAAGCTGTCTTTTCTGACAAATCTGGTGTTCTTCCACCCATTGAATGTGAAGCAAGCAGGATGTGCAGATGATGTTGAAGACCCCCTGTTTGCAATGAGATCTGGAAGTGGTGGACGTAGATTTTCGCCCAACTATGCTACTCTCTGTGGATTGATCTCCATAGCTCAGAATGCCGGTAACTGACTTGTCTCGTTCGTGACTTTGGTGAGCGAGAGAGAGAGAGAGAGAGAGAGAGAGAGAGAGAGAGGACTGGCGCCACCGCAATTGTTGACCGACACAGACAAACCACCGGGAGAGTTGCTGGAAATGGCACTAGCTGACACCGGCCCTGGCCTTGGCCCCAGAAGATTGGATGAGTCGCCCTTGTACACTCGCTGCAATGCTGGACCTTTAGGACGTTGTAGAGCGAATCCTCAAGGTGTATTCTCAGACAGCAATGTACTTGAACCCTATGGGGAGGAATGTTCTTCCAAGTTGCGATCAGGGGCGAGAAGAAAAGGTTATAAGCATCGTGGAGTCCATGGCCACCGGTCCTAATCCGGTGCTCCCCTATGGCCCGCTCTTCTTGAGCATCGACATGGAGACCAAGAACACTACATTGCATTTCGCTGCACAGCCAGGAGATGAAGGAGAACACGAGGCTCTACAGATGCAACGAGAACTCAACTGGTTTATAGTAAGACTTAGAGAACCTCTTGAACCAGAAGAAATGTGATCTGGCTCTGTCAAATTCTTCGTTAGCAAAGAAGAAAAGTTGCTCCCTTGGGACATGAAGTTGCTCCTTAATGGAGACAAGAAATCTGCCGATGATCTCTTCTTCGCGAATCGGATGGACATGATCAAGAAATCCAAGGAACAACTAGTGAGCATGGGGCAGACGAGGTCTGGTCTGGCCCACGTGATCTTTGCGCTTGCCAGCTTCTCCTCGCCGGACGACAAAGACACTGCCATCAAGAACGAGCCGGCCTTCAAGATCTACACCCACGCCTACGTGATCTCTGTCTCTCTTCCCCCTCTGCCACCACTTCCCTCAAGCTCTTCATGGCTCTTGTTGCCTCTTCGTGCACATTGCGAGAATTCCGGCGCGCTCCCTCCCAGTGAAGTACTTCTGTGCCAACTTCTCCTACTACTTGTTGTTAGACTTATTTTTATTTTAAAGTCTAATTTATTTTGAGCTTAATCAAGTCAATTGGATATTTGCGACTGCCCACTTAATCTATGTTGTTTGACCCAATAAAAAATTGGTCAAACCTATATGGTTTGGGTCTATACACGTTTTCTATTACACTTAGCCATGAGTGTATTTAAATTAAAATGTGAGAGTCATCTACACGTGTGGAACTCGTGTTATAAATTAAGGGCCTAGATTTATGATGAGTTGAATTAGGGTTTCTTGATACTATATATATCATGAGTAGGGTTCATTCTCCACCAACAATGACCTAATCTCTCTTGGAGGCCTCTCATCTCCTCTAAGGATAAAGAAGAGATCTTGGTGGTTGGAGAGAAGAATCCTCTCCCTCAACTCCGGCGTCCTCGAGATCGTGTAACCTTCGGCATCCTTTTCGTGATGGAATCAGGTATGCCTAAAATCCTCTTCCCTTTGATCATGATAAAGAGACTTACAGTATATGTGTAGATCTTGTATGGAATAAATTTAGATATTACAATTGGTATCAGAGCCTCCTCGTTATCAGATCATCGGGATCTACAGAAATCTTTCGATCTCGATATATAAATACCATGAATAATTCATCCCTTTATTCAATAAACATTTCGATATATAAATACCATGAATAATTCATCCCTTTATTCAATAAACATTTGTGTCTCATATATTGAATTAAAAGTTTAAGGGATGATATTATTGATTTTTAAATGTATATAAATTTTTTAAATTTTTTGTGTGTTATTTAATTTAAAGAAATTAAAAAGGGGGGGGGTGGATTTTAGATGCATGCGCTGGTGCTGGTGCATGCATCTGTGTGGACGCATGCATGCAAGGCTTGCATGCATGCGGCCAGATCTAAAAAGAAAAAGAAAAAAAAAAAGAAAAGAAAAAAAAGAAGAACAAACAAAGAGGAATACAGAGCAGGCGCCTGCAAGGGCGCCTGCATGCAGTGGGCACCTCATGCAGGGCGCCACTGGCACCATGGGCCGGCGGCGCACAGTAGCAACGTGAAATTTTTTTTTTTTTTGAGAGTTAGGGATCTTTAATTGGGATTGTGAGATGATTAGAATTGAATTTTTTGATATAAATACAAAATTTAAATCTAATAAGGAAACTCATTTAATTTATTCTTAGTTGGTCTCACATTAAAAACTAATTGGGTTTTATCCAGTTTATTTAAACCCGGCCCAATAAGAAAGGAAACCAATAACTTAACTATTGCGGGTCGGGTCTGATCCAGACCCGATAAACACTGCAGACCCGTTTTACCAATAGAAACTTCAATTAGCCGTTACGGGCTCATACGACCTCTGTTTTGGACATGTAAATAGCCGTTTCGAAGCTCTTGACGAGCACTACAGTATTACAGGACTATACATGACAAAACAGTAATTAGTTGACATAAAGAAGGCATTGAAGTGTTTGTTTATCATGGTTATTTGTACCCTTACATGCTTCCGCTTCATCAATATTTATATTATTGCTTATATTGTCTAGCATAATGAATATTGATGTTTACTACAGTTAATAACACACAGATAAAAATATATACATGTTCAAGTTAAAGAATTTATAAAAGAGGTTATTTAATTGCGTATGTAGTTCATGCGGACAATAGCCGGCCCAAAGGAAGACTATTATTTGGCCAAATTATGTACGGCTTCGGATACTTGATGTGGATAATGCAAGTGGGAGAACCTTGGTGTGTGGTAATTGGCTCAAAGGAAGGTTGTTACACTATAGGCCCATATTGCATTACCCTCATCAACTAGTCCAATGGCGGAACAAGAATCCAGATGCATAAATTTGTGTGGCCCATGCATGTGACAATCAGCCCAAAGGAAGGTTGTCATTATGGTCGGTCATTATATATATTATATGGCCAATATAGATTACTTAAACTTTGGGACCAATCCTATAAAGTGACAGTCGGTCCAAAGGAAGGCTGTTCTCTTACATAGGACCTAGACTTTAGGATATCTATATTGGCCCAGTATAGTGTTGGCATATATAGACACAACTTGTTCTGAAAGTTTAACCGGCAGCTCTATCGGTTAAACTGGTTGCATTTTCTGAAATTCATTTTTTATGGCTATTACAGTAGAATTTATTAAATGCAATGTTATGTTAAACTGATGAGAAATTATACACTTATGTAGTTTAAATTGAATGGCACAAACTTTAAGAAGTGGTAAGACCACGTAAATGATCGTTCTTGAATTCATACACCTAGAGTACACCTTAAAGATTGATGGATCTCTACTATCACTAATAAAAGTTCAGTAATGAAAAGGTCAATTATGGTAAGTGGGAGAGATCTTACAAGATGTATCTAATGGTCATAAAGTATACTATTCCTATAACTATTAGGGGTTCTATGCATGATAAAGTCAGTGCTCACTTAGCATCTAGGGTAAACTTCTAATAAGAAAAGGAAAAGTAAAACTAAAGGGAGGAACATAAACACCACTACAGTGGCTGATCCTAAGTGGTAAAAGTACAGAAAAAGTAGCCTAAGGTCATTGCATGCTTCTTCTGTAAGAAAGTAAGCCATCTCAAGTAGGAATACATAAAGTATCAGAAATGGCTATTTAGCGGGTATATCTCATATTATGTTTGTTCTAAAATTAATTTAGCTTTAGTGCCACTTGATACAAGGTCGATAGATAACTCACATAAGCGATTCAATGCGAAACTTTCAAACCCAAAAGAGGCCCAGCCGAGCTGAGCGATACGTATACAAGGGTGATGAAAATAAAGTTAAAGTTATTGGAGTTTGTAAGCTTAAATTAGATTCTGATTTTTTATTTTAGATTTGGATGAGACTTTATATGTACCGTCCTTTTAGGTGGAATCATATTTCTATTTCATTTATTAGACAGATCTAGTTTACTGTCACACTTGATAATGAAATGCTTAGTCTATTTTTCAAATCTAAAGTTGTTGGTACTAGAATTCTGATTGATGGTTATATAAATTGAAACTTCATGCTTTATATACTGAATCTCTATATGTGAATAGCTTAGGCACTAAGCGAAAATTAATTATAGAAATATTAGAAAGTTTGGTACTAGACGAAGTTCAGGTGTCTTAATTTGGTGTATACAGACATTTGTGGTCCATTCCCTACAGTTTCTTAGAATGGTCACGAATATTTCATCACTTTTACAGACAATTACTCTCGTTATGGGTACTTAATACTTATTCCATGAGAAATCCCAATCATTGGACATGTTTAAAATCTATAAAGCTGAAGTTAAAAAAAAAATCAATTGAATAGAAAGATTAAAGCTGTTAGATCTGATCGTGGTAGTGAGTACTGCGACAGATACGACGGATCAGGTAGATGTCCAGAACCATTTGTCAATTTTTTAAAAGAGTTGTATTGTCGATTAGTGTACCATATCAGGGACACCTCGTCAAATAGTATTACTGAGAGATAAAATCACACACTAAAGGACATGGTTAGGAGTATGATAGCTCACACTACTCTACCAAAGTCATTATATAGTGAAGCCTTAAAGATGGTTGTCACCTCCTTAATATAGTACCTAGCAAAATAGTAACTAAAACCCTATATGAGTTATGGACTGGGAAATCTCTCAGTATTAGGCATCTACATGTTTGGGGTTGTCCAGCAGAAGCTCGATCATATATACCATATGAGAAGAAGTTGAACTCAAGGACAGTTAGTTGTTTATTCGTAGGGTATTCTGAGAGGTATAAAGGCTTTAAGTTTTATTGTCCCTCCACTAAGAATATAAAGACGGATTGCTAAAATTTTTGAGAATATTCAGAACAGTGAGAGTCAACTATATAAGGATTTCATATTTAAGGAAGAACATATTGTTATACCCATGACAAATTGTTCCAAATGATAAAGTAGTTGTTCCACTTCAAGATGGAAATACAGTTGCATCCTTACAAGATACATATACAGTTCATCCTGAAGTAGATCATGCTGGTGAGGTAGACCCTAAAAATTCTCAACCACAAGTGCCTAGGATATCAACTAGGAAGAGGAGATCAGTCATTACAAATGACTATATAGTTTATCTCTAATAGCATGAGTTTGACATAAGGCTAGAGGATGACCCCACATCCTTAAATAAGGCCAAACTCAACATTCACTCCAGTAAGTGGTCAAATGCTATGAAAGATGAGTTAAAATCCATAAAAGATAATGATGTTTGGGATTTAGTAAGAGTTGCCTAAAGGAAAGAAACTGATTGGTTGTAATTGAGTATTCAAAATCAAGCAGGATTCGAAAGGTAATGTCGAAAGGTATAAGACATATCTTGTCACAAAGGGATTCACTCAAAGAAAGGACATTGACTATAAGGAGACTTTCTCCTTAGTTTTCATGAAGCATTCTTTTAGGATTATTATGGCACTGGTGGCTCACTTTGACCTGGAGTTATACCAAATGGATGTTAAGATTGTCTTTCTTAATGTTAGCATTGAGAAGGAAATCTATATGGTGCAACCAGAAAGTTTTAAAATGAAAGCTTCATAATATTTGATTTACAAATAAAGAAATTCATTTATGGTCTAAGTCAAGCATCCCGTCAATGGTATTTGAAATTTGATAATGTAATATCCGATTTTAGTTTTAAGGAGATTGTAGATGACCAATGCATTAACCATAAATTTAAAGAGAATAGACTTATATTTCTTCTGCTATATGTGGATGACATTCTACTAGCAATTAACGATATGATTTTTTTACTTGAGACTAAGAATTTTCTCTCGAAGAACTTTGAGATGAAAGATCTTGGAGATGCTTCTTTTGTGATAGGCATCCAAATTCAACGTGACAGGATACGTGGAATATTAGATTTATCACAAAAGACCTATATCGATAAGGTACTAGATAGATGTGGCATGAAGAATTGCTCTAAGGGAGATAAGTTGAGTTTACTCTAATGTCTCAAGAACGACCTTCAAAAAGAGCAAATGAAAGACATTCCATATGCATCGGTGGTTGAAAGTCTGATGTATGTTCAAGTTTGTACCCATCCAGACATAGCATATACCGTTGAGAAACTTGGCAGATACTTGATCAATCATGGGATTGATCTCTAGAAGACTGCGAAGAAGGTAATGTGATATCCATAGAAGACTACATGAAATCTGACCAGTTGCAGCTGATTGGATACACAGATTCAGATTATTCTGGATGTATCGGCAATAGGAAATCCACTTCATTTTAAACTTTCCTTATTGTAGAAAGATGGTGGATTTAGTCGAGAGGCCATTGCAGCTACACTGTGACAATAAGAGCTATAAAGCGCTACTGCAATAGTGACAAGAGTTCAATAAAGTTGAAGCATATCGACATCAAATTTCTTTTCATCAATGATAAAGTTTGGAATCACATTATGTCTGTTAATAGTGTTAGTACTATTCTTAACATTACAGATCCACTTATTAAAGGACTTTCACCTAAAGTCTTCTTAGAGCATATTGCTCATATGGGGATGACTAGTCATTATGATATCCTGATTTTGTGAGAGTGGATAATTTTATGTAACAGACATTATTTCTAAGTGCACTTTATGGATATTTGTTGATTCTGATAAATAAATTTATAATTGCTTTTCCTAAAGTTTACTTTTGTGCATTTGAGTTTGTTGAATTAGCAGTTAGACTCGTTAGAGTCATAAAGTTAGACTCGTTAGAGTCATAAGGCTAGACTCGTTGGAGTCATAAAGTGGAAGCCAGTTGGAATTGTACCTTATTTGATCAGAGGACATTTCTATACCACACGTCCACATTTGATCTATGTCGTTAGGGGTTCTGAAACTTGTGATGTGGAAGGTCCTACCTCGATTATACAGAAGGTAACAATTGCCTTGTTCGGTGGCAGGATACTTAATGGACCAGATTATTCTGAAACGTGGTTTGTTGGCGGTTAAAATTTTGACGTCATAAAGTTATGCATAATATCTATTCAGTATGACTTGCTTGGCCCAAGTGGGAGATTGTTAGACTTATTTTGTTTTAAAGTCTAATTTATTTTGGGCCTAATCAAGTCAATTGAATATTTGCACCCGCTCACTTAACCTATGTTGTTTGACCCAATAAAGAATTGATCAAACCTAAATAGTTTGGGTCTAAACACATTTTCAATTACACTTCTCCATGAGTGTATTTAAATTAAAATGTGGGACTCATCTACACGTGTGGAACTCGTGTTATAAATCAAGGGCCTAGATCTATGATAAGTTGAACTAGGGTTTCTTGATACTATATATATCATGAGTAGGGTTCCCTCTCCACCAACAATGAGATAATCTCTCTCTTGGAGGCCTCTCATCTCCTCTAAGGATAAAGAAGAGAACTTGGTGGCTGGAGAGAAGAATCCTCTCCCTCAACTCCGGCGTCCTCGAAATCGTGCAACCTTCGGCATCCTTTTCGTGATGGAATTAGGTATGCCTAAAACCCTCCTTCCCTTTGATCATGATAAAGAGACTTACAGTATATGTGTAGATCTTGTATGGAATAAATTTAGATCTTACACTTGTCACTCGTGGCACTGCTCGTCGCCTTCTCTAGCAGCATCTACCTTAACATTTACGGAGGGGAGAATCCGAAAACCAAAGGCATATATAGCTTCGCTTGTGTGCGAGCTTACATTATTTCCTTTCATTTGCTGTTATCTGTTGCTATACCAAGGGTTTCTTCAAAAGGAAAATGTAACGCCCCGATCCCGCAGGTACGGGGACGTTATGGCGACGTACATACGCAAGGCGGAAAACCCCACGTACGTACGCTAAGCCTCAGTACAATACATACCCTCCGTAGAGACATGAGGTCCAGCATGAAAGCAGTACAAGAATACCTGCAGAAAGAGGTCAGCGATCATAACAGATATGAAAACAAGGAGAAATAAGATAACAGAAATAAAGCACTAAAATACCTATGAATAGTCCTGATGCGGAATCTCCCATGTGACTTCAAGGCACTCTCTGACGCTATGGTAACTCGGATCTCCAATCTGGGCATGCAAACCCAGGGTCGTCAGAAAGCGACCTAGTGAGTGGTAAAACTGAAGGAGGCAATGCACAATAATAATAGATAATACATGCTGTTGTAATAGTGATACCATATAATAAGGATATATATAAACAGTAGAAAGAGTTAAATATGGAAGCAGTGCAAAGATATAAACAGGTCAACTTTAATACCATCACTACCTAGCCGGTTATTATCAGATCATATCTATAGTCGTGTCCAGTTTATATAATAACTAATGTTGTCTAGTGGTGACGTACTAGACATGAACATGATAGATGATAGTGGTGACGTGATAGAGGTGAACATGCAGATGAGCATATGTCTGCAACAATAAAATATATGCAATGCAGAACATGCATAGTATGCCACTACATACAGTGTAACATATACCAGGTAATGTAACAAATTATACATATGCATGAGTAGTAGGGCACTAAAGTGTAACAGGAAACAGGAACAGTAGCAATGTATACATGTCACATGATAGCAGATAAATGATCAGGAACAGTCACAAGTACAACTAAACATGTAGCGGGCAGGTCATGTCAAAGTCATGTCATTTGTACAATAGTAGCGATCAGTACCACCTGCTATTTTAATTACTCTCTTCCAGTGTCCCATACCACTGGCGATTCATACTGAAGCCCGCACCTCAGTCGACCCCATCCGGACATGGCCTACGGGTACCATTATCCAAACGAGAGAGTAACCAAATAACAAATGTTCCCGATGTCACTATCGTATATACTATTTTATTATGTTAATTGGAAACCCATGGTCGAGGAGTTCTTATCGGGTAGGTGTATCCCGTGCATACCCGGGATCACGGCCTTTATCAAACCCCTGGCTGCTAAGACCAGAGCCCTCCGCTAAGAGGGGAACAATAATCAAGTACCATAGCTCATGGAGCAATACAATCGGTAGGTAGCACTACCATCCCCTGCAGTGGGAGAACAATATGGATCCAGTACATCACCCGATAAGATCTAATCAACCGTAAGTCTCCCCCATACCCCAGTTAACTTTATGATCTGATATGTCCTGATATATCAAGTATACAATGTAACAAGAACAAATACAGTACCTAATACGGGTAACACGATAACTGGACCTGAGCTCTGTTGATAGCATAGAACAATATAATGGGAACAATATACCCGAAAATGGGAACAATATCACAGGAACAATATAACGGGATCAATAGATGTGGAAGTCCACATATAGCATATCAACAGCTCTCAAGTTCAGTATCGTGAATATCCATATCAGTAACGGGAACATGTATCCAGTAACGGGATTAACAATATCAGTAACGGGTACCAAGCATATAACATGTATCTGATAACATGGAACAATAATACAGGTAATCGGCATGGTGATCCATATGACAATAATATAGAGACACTATATAGGCATAAGTCACAGGGAAACATGACATGCATGTGTAACAGTGATATGTAGACATGACATGCAGGTGTAATAGTAATATGTAAACATAACATAATATGAAATATGGTAGTCCGTGCATTGGTCTAGCCATGTACTAATGTAACATAGTTGTGTAGCCCTCATCCGTGTAACCTTACATAGTAGTCCGTGTCTCGTGTAATACCATGTACTGTGACCTTACAGTGTCCGTGTCATGATGATACCAGTGCATGTACTAACGGTGTCTAGCAGTCATGTCTAGTGACAGTGTTGTCATCGAATACCATGAATCAGTATACATGTGATGATAGGTGAGCTACTACGTGAAGTAATAGTATCCAAGTTGTCAGGTATGATATTTGTGTCCACGTTGTCTACGATGTATGTCTTGTTACTATGATCTAACTAGTTAGTCTGTATACTGAATCAGGTTTTATTATGCCTTAATTGCAGGGATTACAATAATTATCATAATTTACCGATAATCATATTTATTCTTAATTAGGCAACCAATCAAGATATTAATCATGATAAAATATAATTTATAAAAAGGAAAACACTCACAAATTGGCTACAGGACTGTAGCTCTCGTTCCCACGATCGTAACGGATCCAGAATCGTTCCAATCGAAGTCCGGATGCTCCCGATATCGCCCGAACACCAAAACCAATAGAAAAGGTTAGATACGTAATAACATAAAATAGTCAGGGGGCTATTTGTAATTTTTCAGGGGCCTAAACGAAATTTGAAATATTATAGGGGCTAAAGTGAAAATATACCTTTAACGGGTCGGGTTTGGTGTAAACGGGTCGGGTTTGGACCAAACCCAAACCCAAAACCCGAATTGGGTTTCACCCAATAGAAGCAGCAGCAGCAGCAGCCTCGAGCTGCTGCTGCCGCCCACTCGTGGCCGCCGCCCGGCTGCCCCGTCGGCGCGGCCACCCGCCGGCGTGGCCTGACCCGCCGGCGCGGCTGCTCAGCAGTCGCCGGCACCTCCCCGGCGCCGGATCTTCTACGCGCGGAGAGGGGATTGGGTGGGGCTGATGCCCCCGCCGCCCGTCGCCGGCGCGGCCCTGACCGGTCCCCCGCGCCACCAGCCTGGCCTGGCCGGCCTCCGGCGTGCCGCCGGCCAGGCCTCCCCTGTACTGGCCGGATGCAGAGAGAGAGAGAGGGAGAGTCTCCTGCAGAGAGAGAGAGAGAGAGAGAGAGAGAGAGAGAGTGATAGCTAGAGAGAGAATTAGGAGTGAGAGAGTGTTTTTGGGAGAGAGAGAAAGAGAGAGATTGGCTTTAATAGAGGGAGAGAGTGGCGGTGGTGAACAGGAAGGCGGTGGAAGGGGTTCTCCAGAAAACTGGAGAAGAGAAAGGAAAGGAAAGGAAAAGAAAAGTAATAGAATATTAATTTTTAATATTATAATATTGACTTAAAATTTGACCAGCTCCGAACGGTGCCCAAAAATTACAGAAAATAGAGAATATTATTCTGAGACGTAAGATGAAGACGGTTTGCAGAAATTCTATCCGGTTTGCAAATTAAAAATCCCGGAGTGTCTCGCCGATACGGGCGACACCGGTTTGGCCCAATTTTCGATAAATTCAAAAAATTCCCCAAAAATACCCAAACGTAGCTCACGTGATTCTAAGACATACGGTGAAAGCCGATTCTCAAAAGCCTACTCCGTTTGTGAAATAAAAATCAGAAGGCCGGTTATCGGTATCGGTCGACACCGACTATGGAGATTTTCCAAAATAATCCAGAAAAATTCCCAGAAAATCCTAAAAAATCTAGAATATTAGAAAATAATTTTAGAAATTGAAATCGGCTCAATCGGAATACTACGGAGGTCAAACCAATTTTTGTACGTCGTATCGCGTACCGATACTGTGATACGTACACCGGGGAGCAGGGTATTACATTTCTCCCCACCTTATAAAAAAATTGCGTCCTCGCAATTTCAATCAGGTGTGAGAACAAGATTTCAACCCCAAAGTCGAAATGTTACCGGTCCACGTCGCTTTTGCTGCGCACTCTGCTATCTATAAGGAGCTCGGGATAGAGAAGTAAGGTAGTGAACTAATCTTACGGATGAAAACAAGATGATTCAAGGAAAGTGAAAAGGAAATCGGATGCTCTGGTTGACAACTAGAAGGAAGGAAGGAATACAAACGAATCAAGGAAATAAATTGTCAAGGTCATGATATTCTTGTACTCGTTGCTGGAATTCCCAAATTCAGATACAGAGCAGTTACTCTGAACCTGATTGTACTGTTGGTAAGAGCCCGAGGATTGACCCAGGTGGTTACCCACACCAGGTGTGAACCTAAGCTCTGATACCACTATGTAACGCCCCGATCCCGCAGGTACGGGGACGTTATGGCGACGTACATACGCAAGGCGGAAAACCCCACGTACGTACGCTAAGCCTCAGTACAATACATACCCTCCGTAGAGACATGAGGTCCAGCATGAAAGCAGTACAAGAATACCTGCAGAAAGAGGTCAGCGATCATAACAGATATGAAAACAAGGAGAAATAAGATAACAGAAATAAAGCACTAAAATACCTATGAATAGTCCTGATGCGGAATCTCCCATGTGACTTCAAGGCACTCTCTGACGCTATGGTAACTCGGATCTCCAATCTGGGCATGCAAACCCAGGGTCGTCAGAAAGCGACCTAGTGAGTGGTAAAACTGAAGGAGGCAATGCACAATAATAATAGATAATACATGCTGTTGTAATAGTGATACCATATAATAAGGATATATATAAACAGTAGAAAGAGTTAAATATGGAAGCAGTGCAAAGATATAAACAGGTCAACTTTTAATACCATCACTACCTAGCCGGTTATTATCAGATCATATCTATAGTCGTGTCCAGTTTATATAATAACTAATGTTGTCTAGTGGTGACGTACTAGACATGAACATGATAGATGATAGTGGTGACGTGATAGAGGTGAACATGCAGATGAGCATATGTCTGCAACAATAAAATATATGCAATGCAGAACATGCATAGTATGCCACTACATACAGTGTAACATATACCAGGTAATGTAACAAATTATACATATGCATGAGTAGTAGGGCACTAAAGTGTAACAGGAAACAGGAACAGTAGCAATGTATACATGTCACATGATAGCAGATAAATGATCAGGAACAGTCACAAGTACAACTAAACATGTAGCGGGCAGGTCATGTCAAAGTCATGTCATTTGTACAATAGTAGCGATCAGTACCACCTGCTATTTTAATTACTCTCTTCCAGTGTCCCATACCACTGGCGATTCATACTGAAGCCCGCACCTCAGTCGACCCCATCCGGACATGGCCTACGGGTACCATTATCCAAACGAGAGAGTAACCAAATAACAAATGTTCCCGATGTCACTATCGTATATACTATTTTATTATGTTAATTGGAAACCCATGGTCGAGGAGTTCTTATCGGGTAGGTGTATCCCGTGCATACCCGGGATCACGGCCTTTATCAAACCCCTGGCTGCTAAGACCAGAGCCCTCCGCTAAGAGGGGAACAATAATCAAGTACCATAGCTCATGGAGCAATACAATCGGTAGGTAGCACTACCATCCCCTGCAGTGGGAGAACAATATGGATCCAGTACATCACCCGATAAGATCTAATCAACCGTAAGTCTCCCCCATACCCCAGTTAACTTTATGATCTGATATGTCCTGATATATCAAGTATACAATGTAACAAGAACAAATACAGTACCTAATACGGGTAACACGATAACTGGACCTGAGCTCTGTTGATAGCATAGAACAATATAATGGAACAATATACCCGAAAACGGGAACAATATCACAAGAACAATATAACGGGATCAATAGATGTGGAAGTCCACATATAGCATATCAACAGCTCTCAAGTTCAGTATCGTGAATATCCATATCAGTAACGGGAACATGTATCCAGTAACGGGATTAACAATATCAGTAACGGGTACCAAGCATATAACATGTATCTGATAACATGGAACAATAATACAGGTAATCGGCATGGTGATCCATATGACAATAATATAGAGACACTATATAGGCATAAGTCACAGGGAAACATGACATGCATGTGTAACAGTGATATGTAGACATGACATGCAGGTGTAATAGTAATATGTAAACATAACATAATATGAAATATGGTAGTCCGTGCATTGGTCTAGCCATGTACTAATGTAACATAGTTGTGTAGCCCTCATCCGTGTAACCTTACATAGTAGTCCGTGTCTCGTGTAATACCATGTACTGTGACCTTACAGTGTCCGTGTCATGATGATACCAGTGCATGTACTAACGGTGTCTAGCAGACATGTCTAGTGACAGTGTTGTCATCGAATACCATGAATCAGTATACATGTGATGATAGGTGAGCTACTACGTGAAGTAATAGTATCCAAGTTGTCAGGTATGATATTTGTGTCCACGTTGTCTACGATGTATGTCTTGTTACTATGATCTAACTAGTTAGTCTGTATACTGAATCAGGTTTTATTATGCCTTAATTGCAGGGATTACAATAATTATCATAATTTACCGATAATCATATTTTATTCTTAATTAGGCAACCAATCAAGATATTAATCATGATAAAATATAATTTATAAAAAGGAAAACACTCACAAATTGGCTACAGGACTGTAGCTCTCGTTCCCACGATCGTAACGGATCCAGAATCGTTCCAATCGAAGTCCGGATGCTCCCGATATCGCCCGAACACCAAAACCAATAGAAAAGGTTAGATACGTAATAACATAAAATATTCAGGGGGCTATTTGTAATTTTTCAGGGGCCTAAACGAAATTTGAAATATTATAGGGGCTAAAGTGAAAATATACCTTTAACGGGTCGGGTTTGGGTGTAAACGGGTCGGGTTTGGACCAAACCCAAACCCAAAACCCGAATTGGGTTTCACCCAATAGAAGCAAGCAGCAGCAGCAGCCTCGAGCTGCTGCTGCCGCCCACTCGTGGCCGCCGCCCGGCTGCCCCGTCGGCGCGGCCACCCGCCGGCGTGGCCTGACCCGCCGGCGCGGCTGCTCAGCAGTCGCCGGCACCTCCCCGGCGCCGGATCTTCTACGCGCGGAGAGGGGATTGGGTGGGGCTGATGCCCCCGCCGCCCATCGCCGGCGCGGCCCTGACCGGTCCCCCGCGCCACCAGCCTGGCCTGGCCGGCCTCCGGCGTGCCGCCGGCCAGGCCTCCCCTGTACTGGCCGGATGCAGAGAGAGAGAGAGGGAGAGTCTCCTGCAGAGAGAGAGAGAGAGAGAGAGAGAGAGAGAGAGAGAGTGATAGCTAGAGAGAGAATTAGGAGTGAGAGAGTGTTTTGGGGAGAGAGAGAAAGAGAGAGATTGGCTTTAATAGAGGGAGAGAGTGGCGGTGGTGAACAGGAAGGCGGTGGAAGGGGTTCTCCAGAAAACTGGAGAAGAGAAAGGAAAGGAAAGGAAAAGAAAAGTAATAGAATATTAATTTTTAATATTATAATATTGACTTAAAATTTGACCAGCTCCGAACGGTGCCCAAAAATTACAGAAAATAGAGAATATTATTCTGAGACGTAAGATGAAGACGGTTTGCAGAAATTCTATCCGGTTTGCAAATTAAAAATCCCGGAGTGTCTCGCCGATACGGGCGACACCGGTTTGGCCCAATTTTCGATAAATTCAAAAAATTCCCCAAAAATACCCAAACGTAGCTCACGTGATTCTAAGACATACGGTGAAAGCCGATTCTCAAAAGCCTACTCCGTTTGTGAAATAAAAATCAGAAGGCCGGTTATCGGTATCGGTCGACACCGACTATGGAGATTTTCCAAAATAATCCAGAAAAATTCCCAGAAAATCCTAAAAAATCTAGAATATTAGAAAATAATTTTAGAAATTGAAATCGGCTCAATCGGAATACTACGGAGGTCAAACCAATTTTTGTACGTCGTATCGCGTACCGATACTGTGATACGTACACCGGGGAGCAGGGTATTACAGAAAATAAAAGCATTTGTAGCTTTGAGAAGGCTGAGAGTTTACAAGTAGTGAAAAGTACACACTTCAATATACATCATGTACATATTGTAATCAACATACAGTTTATCATCTATCAAAATCCAAGCAATGAACACTTTCATACTTGCATAAAATCAAATGTTGTCGTCAAAGATTAGCATTCTTGCCACTTCGTCACTACATGTATCCGAGCTGAAGTAAAACACCCTTGTTTTCACAAGAACCCTAAAACCATTGCCAAATGCCAAAGGGAAATCATAAACCTGGATGACCTCATGGCCTTTTCGACAGAATTCTGAATCCCTAATGTCCAAAGACATACCTCAACTCCCACACTCTTCCACAGATAAAAGGATAAGGGTCGTCTCGTGTTATACTGGCGAAGGCAAGCCTCCCACAATAGGTAGGGGAGTAAATTCTTCTCATTTTTTTCTCGAAGGCCCTTTAACTGCCATGCCATATGAGAAGGCCTTTGACTGCATCCTGGAAAGTTTACAATCTTGGGGGCATCTACATGGATATCGTGGATTCGACTATGGTTGAGATTTGCTAAGGTGTCAATGCCGGTAAATGGCATCCAAGGCAGGCAAATTTACTGTAAGCAGGGTGACCCTCTTTCCCCTCCGATCTTAATTCTGGTAGCAAATGAGTCACACCACATTATCGCCTGATGCTGTCATGGGGTCATTAAGGGTCTGAAATGCTAGGATGATACCAACGCAGTTATCAACCTCCAATTTACGGATGACACCTTAATTTTCGAGACGAAAAGTCTATCTCAAGCGATGATTCTCAAATGGATTCTCTTCTGTTACGAGATGTGGTTCGGGCTTAAGATCAATTTTCACAAAAGCTATATTATATTTTTGGGGGAGATTTTAGTCAACAGTTTCCTTCTGTCTCCTGCGATAGATCTAAATTTATTCCATACAAGATCTACACATATACTGTAAGCCTCTTTATCATGATCAAAGAGAAGAAGAGTTTTAGGCATACCTGATGTTGGCCCAAAGGCCTTCCACTCTAGTTTGATGATGATTAACTCATGTAGTTATGTGTACTAATAATCTTGTGAGTTTAGTTTCAGATCTTTAATCAAGTTATTAGTTGGTGAAAGCTTCCACACATCTTTCACAAGTTGATTCAAGAGCCCGAGCGTCAAAGATCATATATAGCACTTGCTCGATGGATCAAGGAGTTTTGGATCGAGTCGGCTTGGAGATTGCGCTCTACAAGAAGACATCGGTACCATAGTTTAGTTTTGTGTTTAGATCCAAATTGTAAAGATTAGAAAAGTATGATATGCTCAAGTTCACAACACACACGTTTCATGTATTGAATATTGGTTTTTGGTTTTTCGGTTTTAGGTTTAACCGCTCTTGGTTTCATGAATAGATAGATCAAAACAAGTTTACATGGTTTAATGTATATATGATTTGTTCTATATACATGCATGCTTTAATTTTCTAGACAAACTTAGTTTTGACTCACTTATTCATGTGTTTTATGTTTTGGTATTTTTGACAATACATATTTTGGAATTAATGACAAAAACTATGATATATATTTGTTTCATGTATATTGGATTTCTATCCATATGCATCATGCTTCAAAGTGTTTAAATATCATGTTTTTGTATTTGGAAGAGTTTTGGACAAAACGTGTTTTCTATTCAAAATCCAAGTTTTAGAAAATACAGTTTTTGGTTTTTGGTAAAAATGATAAGACACAAAAATAGCTCATATTGATTGATATTTGAGCTAAACTTTTTACCACATGTTTATATATCAATGCAAAATGATAAAAACTATTTTTGGTGAATTTTTAGAAGTATTAAAAGAATTTTTAAACATATTTTTAACCCAGTTTTCTGTTCTGGGCTTCACCAGTCGACTAAGTCAACTGACCAAGTCGACTAGGATGAAGTCGGTCGATCGGGCCGGTCGACCGACGTGCACAGATCTGTGCACGTTTGGAGACACTGGGACGGTCGACCGGACCGGTCGACCGGTCTGAGAGCAGAGCTCTCTGTTTGTTTCGGTCAACCGGGGCGGTCGACCGGTAGCTGCCAACGGGTAAAAATTGACCGTTGGGCGGTCGACCGGACCGGTCGACCGGCAGGGTTATTTTGGCAAAATCTGCTGCCAACGGCTAGTTTCCAGATTTGCCTATAAATACCCCATTTGCAAGAGTTTTTCTCTAAGATTTTTTGTGCGAATTTTTCCTTACTCTCTGGTGTTTTCACAGGAATTAAAAGAGGTTTTGAATTCAAATTGAACAATCTTTTTGGTGTTTTTATTAGGGTTTGAAAAATCAAAGAAAAGGGATTTTGGGAAAAGTTTTTGTTTGAACTTCACTATCTTCATTTCTATTTTTTCCCAAAGATTTTCTTTGAGTTGCTGGTTTCAAATCCCTTAGTTTTCTCCACACTTGAGCAAAAATCTACTATCTTTTCTATAGGATCTTTGTGTGTGGGAAAGAGATTGTTTGTGGTTGTTGTTGAACCACCAAGTTGTAAACCCTCTATACTTTGCTTTGTGCTTTTCCCTCTTGGGTTGAGGAGGTTGTTTGTGCAAGTGGTTTGTATCCCTCAAGTTGTGAGGTGATCTTTGCTTGGCTTTGTGATAATCTCTCGGGTTGTGAGGTGATTGTTTGTTGGATTGGAGTTGTGCCTCAAGGAGGAGGTTGTGTTTGTAAGGAGAGGAGTTGGGTACTCCTTGTATTGTGATTGCCCCAAATCCTCGGTGGAGGTTCCCTTTGTGGGAGTCCTTTGTGGACAAGCCAGTGGACTTAAAATCCTTCTGGGTGAAGGCGGGGATGTAGAGCTGGGTGCTCGAACCTCGAAACATATCTTGGTGTTTGCGCTTGTTCATTGACTTTTACTCTCTCTCTCTCTCTTTACTTTGTGCCTTGCATCTATTCATATTGCTCATACATACTTATATGCTTGGCTTGGTTGTGTGCATATCTTGTTGAAATTGCAAATTAGTTTTTAATTCCGCATTGAGTTGACTAGATTAGCATAATCACCTATTCACCCCCCCTCTAGGTGATCTTTCAATTGGTATCAGAGCTAGTGCTCTTGATATTTAGGTTTAACCACCTAGGAGTGAGATCTTGGTTGCTAATCTTCATTTGCATTATTCATTTGCACTCATGGATAGCCCTCCTATGTTTGACCATATTAGACTTGATGCTTGGAAGGCCAATATGAGTAGCCATTTGAAAAAACTAGGACATCTAGTTTATCAAGCCTCCACTATGGAATCATTCCCCAATAGTAGCAAGCATAAGAAGCAAATGCATTAGCACTTAGAACACTTAGAGCATCTCTAGGTGAACATCTTTTACCGGTGTTTAATCATTATGACTCGGCTTTTGCAGTTTGGAGCTTATTGACGTCTCCCGAGCTTCCAAGTATTATCAACAAGATGAGGAGATCTAAGAGAGAAAAGTCCGAAGAGCATTGCTTCATGGTCCAAGGGAAAAACTCCCTTGAGATACAATCGGACACTCAATTAGATGATAGCTCAAGTTCCTATTGTCATGGTTGTTTTGAAGTTCAAACTTTAAATTTAGAACTTGCTCAAAAGCTTGAAAATTTATTGGAAAAACACAATCTTTTAAAAGAGGACAACCTTGTTTTGAAAAATGAATTAAAAGATTTATGCTCTAATTTTGAATTGGCTTTGTAAGAGAAGGAAGAGATCACTAGTGAACGTGACTCACTGAGATCTCAACTAGATCTTGCCCTTAATGAGATTGAAGATTTGAAAAGTAAAAATGATTGTGATGATGTTGTGAAGCACAATGAGATTTTGTCTTCAAAATTAGATTTTACTTTTAAAGATAACCTTTCTTTGAAAAATAAAATTGATTCTATTACAAAAGAATTGGATTTGGTTTTAAAGAAAAATGAATCTTTAAAAGTTGATATTGATTCTCATGTGTGCCATGCTAGTATAGCTTCTTCTTCTTGCACACCTATTGCATGCTCCACTTTGTCTTCCACTATTGAAAATGATATAAATATTTTGAAGAAAAGTGTTGAATGTTTGGGCTCCACTTTGAGCCAATGCACATTGAATCATTCACGTTTGGAAACCTTGGTTCGCAAGAAACAAGGTCCATCTTTGCATGCTCACCCTTCACGGCATACACATGCTTTCCACGGTCACCACCATCGCACGTATGCTCATGTGTACACATGTACACATTGTGGCCAAAAAGGCCATCTTGCTAGATTTTGTTATGATCGTATCTATCATGAAAATTTAGCAACTAATCTTGTTTGGGTTAGAAATGATACTAACCCCGTGGACCCACAAAGAAATGGGTACCAAAGACCACCTCTATACTTTTTGATGTAGGTGGGAGCTCTCGCAAAACGTGAGAGTGTTGGTGCCTTGGAGTGGATGCGTTCCGTGCCTAAAGAGAACCATTTGGATGCTTCACTCTCAAGGAGATTTGGTGGGAGGACCACCGTGGTTTGGAGAACTAGAGATGCACCTTCATGAGTTTTGGTATCATTCTCTAACTCCCATTTTTATTTGCATGCTTTTCATGTTCATCTATTTATAGCATGCCATGGTTTATTGTTCATTATGTTTATGTCATGTTGATTAGATTAGTGTTATACATGTTTAGTTACTTGAGCACCCATGTCTTATATGGATCTATATTTAGTGTTCTCACCTTGTTCAATCTAACATGTATGCCCTAGATCTAATGCACATGCATATGCATTATGACCATTTGGATGCTTATGATGTTCATGATTTTTGTTCTTGTTGAACCATGTTTCATTGTTTCATAATTAGTATGATATTTGCCATGTTTATTAGACTTATGCTTTACATGATTAGTTGTTGAGACACCCATGGACCCATATTTTGTGTTCTCCTTATGTTTTAGCTATCATGTTAATCATAAGATCTTATGCACATGTCTTTGTCATGCTAAATCATATGGTTGACTATGACTTTTTGTTTTAATGATTCATGCTTTGATAAATAACTTGTGTTGTATGATTTCTAATTTTTCCACATGTTTTGATGATTACAGGCTATTATGTATTTCTTGATTCTAATAGCATGTGAAAGTTCTTCATGATCTTGTTTATGTCTTTCATGTTGATTTATATCCCGTTTTATGCTTAATGATTTGATTACTTGTTTAGATGTTAGTTTTCATTAAGACTAGAATTTATACTTGCACATATAGTGGGACACAAATAAATCTTTATATATGTTTGTGCTTGGATGCTAATTTGTACCCATTAAATGTGTTAGTATAGCCTAGTTTTGATGATTCATGCATTTTAAACTTGTATTCCTATTTTTGAATTTGTTTTATGTGTATGAGTTTTCATTCATGTATATGTTTATTTTGCCAAACCTTAAGATATACATGTATACCCTTTGAGTCATTTGCTTTTCATGCAAATCTATATATATGGACTCAATTATGTTTAGGGATATGTATGTATACTTATTGTGTTGACAATTCATACATATACCTTGAAATGAAATTAGCTTTGGTGAAAATTTAGTTTTTCTTGATTTCATGTTTATTTGTTTAACTTCATGTATATATCCATCTTGTCCAAACTATCATTTATACATATACATCCTTGAGCCACGTGCCTTCATGCATATACTTTTGTGGACTCATTATGTTTAGGATATATGTATACTTTAGTTTGTACATGACATACATATGCCTTGAAGTTTAAGTCGTTTGGATGAATTTCATGTTTTCAAGGAATTTCATATGAGCTTAATTGAATATTTTCATGTTAATATATGTCACATTTTACTTATACACTCACTTTATTAGTTTTACTCATGATTTGTTTCATGAGACTATGATATGGACTTTATAGATTTTGAGTGTTTAGTGATCATGTGATTTACATGTGTTTCATAAAAAATAAGTTTGTTTTATTCCTTACTTGAAGGATTTCGTACTAGTCTTAAAAGTTTTTCCTATAACTAGTTCGTAATCTTCACTATGGTAGAGATTTTCAAACAAAGCTTATTTTCAAACCTATTTTTGAAAACCCCTACCATCTATGGGAGGATGGATGGGAGATCATGTTCTTGTATGCTTTATATTGAAAATCATTTAAAACTTGAACCATGATTGGGAGGTATAGTTGCATGAGATATACATTTGATCTTATCGTTATTTCAATTGGTATCATTGAATTCTTTCAATTGGTATCAATCTTGACATTTCTTGTATACTCATATATATTTTGTATGTATGTATGCTTCATTCCAAGAATATCAATTTCTATTGGTATCTATTTTTCATACATATATATGTTTTATTTGTGCTTATTATATCCCTATATCTTTAAGCACAAAATCTTGTTTATGCTAATGCTTGAGTTTCAATTTTGTTTCAATTGATTACTTTTAAATTGGTATCAAGCCTATGTATCATTTTAGTTGGTATTTCATAAAGGGGGAGAAAATTTGATTTTGTCTTTCAATTGATGATTTCTCAATTGGCATTTGATTCCCACGCCCTAACTTTATGATTAAAAATTTCAAATTGGTATCACATGTTTAAAATGAAAATGATTTACTATTGGTATCAAAATATGTGTGTTTAGACATCCAAGATTTATTAAGTTTATTTTCAATTGATATCAAGATGTTTCATGTGTTTTTGTTTAAAATTGGTATCAATATTTTTTTTGTTTCCCTTCAATTGGTATCAAGATGCTATTCTTTGACATATTTTCTATTGGTACCTCAAATTGACTTTGTTTTGTTTTAGACAAAAAAAAAAAGAAAATTTTATTTTTTTTTAATTATGATTCATTGCTTCGAATAAAAAGGGGGAGAAATATTTATTGATTTTTCTATTGATTTGGTTTTGCTTTTACCCCTTATTAAAGATTGACTCTTTGTATTAAAAAGAAAGAAGATTTTGTTTTGTTTTGATTTTTACCCCTTGTTGATGATTGACAAAAAGGGGGAGAAGAATTTGGGTTTATATATGCATGTTTTTATTTTGCATATATTAAGTTTAATTTAGTTTAATTTTAATTGGTATCTAGAGCATGTTTTGTAATTGGATGTTTTGTAATTGGTATCTAGAGTGTAATTGGTATCTAGAGCATGTTTTGTTTTAAATATTTCATTGGAATTGGTTTCTAGATCATGTTTTGTAATTGAACATTTCATTGGTATTTAGAACCCTTTATTGTTTATGCATAGGTATGCATGTTTCATGTTTCATGTTTAAGAGCCTTCATTGCATATTCATTATATTTATTTGGTTATGCATGAGTTAAGGGGGAGCTTCTTTGAAGCTTAACTTTAATCCATGCATATATAACTCCATGAGTTTTGTCATCATCAAAAAGGGGGAGATTGTTGGCCCAAAGGCCTTCCACTCTAGTTTTGATGATGATTAACTCATGTAGTTATGTGTACTAATAATCTTGTGAGTTTAGTTTCAGATCTTTAATCAAGTTATTAGTTGGTGAAAGCTTCCACACATCTTTCACAAGTTGATTCAAGAGCCCGAGCGTCAAAGCTCATATATAGCACTTGCTCGATGGATCAAGGAGTTTTGGATCGAGTCGGCTTGGAGATTGCGCTCTACAAGAAGACATCGGTACCATAGTTTAGTTTTGTGTTTAGATCCAAATTGTAAAGATTAGAATAGTATGATATGCTCAAGTTCACAACACACACGTTTCATGTTTTGAATATTGGTTTTGGTTTTTCGGTTTTAGGTTTAACCGCTCTTGGTTTTCATGAATAGATAGATCAAAACAAGTTTACATTGTTTAATGTATATATGATTTGTTCTATATACATGCATGCTTTAATTTCTTAGACAAACTTAGTTTTGACTCACTTATTCATGTGTTTTATGTTTTGGTATTTTTGACAAAACATATTTTGGAATTAATGACAAAAACTATGATATATATTTGTTTCATGTATATTGGATTTCTATCCATATGCATCATACTTCAAAGTGTTTAAATATCATGTTTTTGTATTTGGAAGAGTTTTGGACAAAACGTATTTTCTATTCAAAATTCAAGTTTTAGAAAATACAGTTTTTGGTTTTTGGTAAAAATGATAAGACACAAAAATAGTTCATATTGATTGATATTTGAGCTAAACTTTTTACTACATGTTTATATATCAATGCAAAATGATAAAACTATTTTTGGTGAATTTTTAGAAGTATTAAAAGAATTTTTAAACATGTTTTTAACCCAGTTTTCTGTTCTGGGCTTCACCAGTCGACTAAGTCAACTGACCAAGTCGACTAGGATGAAGTCGGTCGACCGGGCCGGTCGACCGACGTGCACAGATCTGTGCACGTTTGGAGACACTGGGACGGTCGACCGGACCGGTCGACCGGTCTGAGAGCAGAGCTCTCTGTTTGTTTCGGTCGACCGGGGCGGTCGACCGGTAGCTGCCAACGGGCAAAAATTGACCGTTGGGCGGTCGACCGGACCGGTCGACCGGCAGGGTTATTTTGGCAAAATCTGCTGCCAACGGCTAGTTTCCAGATTTGCCTATAAATACCTCATTTGCAAGAGTTTTTCTCCAAGATTTTTTGTGCGAATTTTTCCTTACTCTCTAGTGTTTTCACAGCAATTAAAAGTGGTTTTTGAATTCAAATTGAACAATCTTTTGGTATTTTTATTAGGGTTTGAAAAACCAAAGAAAAGGGATTTTGGGAAAAGTTTTTGTTTGAACTTCACTATCTTCATTTCTATTTTTTCCAAAGATTTTCTTTGAGTTGCTGGTTTCAAATCCCTTGGTTTTCTCCACACTTGAGCAAAAATCTACTATCTTTTCTATAGGATCTTTGTGTGTGGGAAAAGAGATTGTTTGTGGTTGTTGTTGAACCACCAAGTTGTAAACCCTCTATACTTTGCTTTGTGCTTTTCCCTCTTGGGTTGAGGAGGTTGTTTGTGCAAGTGGTTTGTATCCCTCAAGTTGTGAGGTGATCCTTACTTGGCTTTGTGATAATCCCTCGGGTTGTGAGGTGATTGTTTGTTGGATTGGAGTTGTGCCTCAAGGAGGAGGTTGTGTTTGTAAGGAGAGGAGTTGGGTACTCCTTGTATTGTGATTGCCCCAAATCCTCGGTGGAGGTTCCCTTTGTGGGAGTTCTTTGTGGACAAGCTAGTGGACTTAAAATCCTTCTGGGTGAAGGCGGGGATGTAGAGCTGGGTGCTCGAACCTCGAAACATATCTTGGTGTTTGCGCTTGTTCATTGACTCTTACTCTCTCTCTCTCTCTTTACTTTGTGCCTTGCATCTATTCATATTGCTCATACATACTTATATGCTTGGCTTGGTTGTGTGCATATCTTGATGAAATTGCAAATTAGTTTTTAATTCCGCATTGAGTTGACTAGATTAGCATAATCACCTATTCACCCCCCCTCTAGGTGATCTTTCACCTGATTCCATCACGAAGAGGATGCCGAAGGTTGCACGATCTCGAGGACGCCGGAGTTGAGGGAGAGGATTCTTCTCTCCAGCCACCAAGTTCTCTTCTTTATCCTTAGAGGAGATGAGAGGCCTCCAAGAGAGAGATGGTTATTGTTGTTGGTAGAGAGGGAACCCTACTCATGGTATATATAGTATCAAGAAACCTTAGTTCAACTCATCATAGATCTAGGCCCTTGATTTATAACACGAGTTCCACACGTGTAGATGAGTCCCACATTCTAATTTAAATACACTCATGGCTAAGTGTAATTGAAAACGTGTCTAAACCCAAACCATTTAGGTTTGATCAATTCTTTATTGGGTCAAACAACATAGGTTAAGTGGGCGGGTGCAAATATCCAATTGACTTGATTAGGCCCAAAATAAATTAGACTTTAAAACTAATAAGTCTAACAATCTCCCACTTGGGCCAAGCAAGTCATACTGAATAGATATTATGCATAACTTTATGACGTCAAAACTTTAACCGCCGACAAAACCACGTTTCAAAACAATCTGGTCCATTAAGTGTCCTGCCACCGAACATGGCGATCGTTACCTTCTGTATAATCGAGGTAGGACCTTCCACATCACAAGTTTCAGAACCCCTAACGACATAGATCAAATGTGGACGTGTGGCATGAAAATATCCTCTGATCAAATAAGGTACAATTCTAACTGGTTTCCACTTTATGACTCCAACGAGTCTAGCCTTATGACTCCAACGAGTCTCACTTTATGACTCCAACGAGTCTAACTGCTAATTCAACAAACTCAAATGCGCAAAAGTAAACTTTAGGAAAAGCAGTTATAAATTTATTTATCAGAATCAACAAATATCCATAAAGTGCACTTAGAAATAATGTCTGTTACATAAAATTATCCACTCCCACAAAATCAGGATATCATAATGACTAGTCATCCCCATATGAGCAATATACTCTAAGAATACTTTAGGTGAAAGTCCTTTAATGAGTGGATCTGTAATGTTAAGAATAGTGTCATCACTATCAAACAGACAAAATATGATTCTGAACTTTATCATTGATGACAAGAAACTTGATGTCGATATGCTTCGACTTTGCTGAACTCTTGTCACTATTGCAGTAGAGCTTTATAGCTCTTATTGTCACAGTGTAGCTGTAATGGCCTCTCGACTAAATCCACCATCTTCCTACAATAAGGAAAATGTAAAATAAAGTGGACTTCCTATTATCGATACATCCAGCATAATCTGAATCTGTGTATCCAATCAGCTGCAACTGATCAGATTTCATGTAGTCTTTTATTGATATCGCATAACCTTCTTGACAGTCTTCCAGAGATCAATCCCATGATTGATCAAGTTTCTGTCAAGTTTCTCAACGGTATATGCTATGTCTGATGGGTACAAACTTGAGCATACATCAGACTTCCAACCGCTAATGCATATGGAATGTCTTTCATTTGCTCTTTCTGTAGATCGTTCTTAAGACATTAGAGTAAACTCAACTTATCCCCCTTAGAGCAATTCTTCATGCCACATCTATCTAGCACCTTATCGATATAGGAATTTTGTGATAAACCTAATATTCCACGTGTCCTGCCACGTTGAATCTGGATGCCTATCACAAAAGAAGCTTTTCCAAGATCTTTCATCTCAAAGTTCTTTGAGAGAAGACTCTTAGTGTCAAGTAAAAGAACCATATCGTTACTTACTAGTAGAATGTCATCCACATATAGCACAAGAAATATAAGTCTACTCTCTTTAAATTTATGGTGAATACATTGATCAACTATATTTTCCTTAAAATCAAAAAACGGATATTACTTGATCAAATTTCAAATACTATTGACGGGATGCTTGCTTTAAACCATAAATGAATTTCTTTATTTGCAAACAAAATATTATGAAACCTTCACTTTAAAACTTTCTGGTTGCACCATACAGATTTCCTTCTCAATGCTACCATTAAGAAAGACAATCTTAACATCCATTTGGTAAAACTCCAGGTCAAAGTGAGCCACCAGTGCCATAATAATCTTAAAAGAATGCTTCATGAAAACCAGGGAGAAAATCTCCTTATAGTCAATGTCCTCTCTTTGAGTGGATCCCTTTGTGACAAGCTGTGCCTTATACTTTTCGACATTACCTTCGAATCCCGCTTGGTTTTGAATACTCATTTATAACCAATCGGTTTCTTTCCTTCAGGTAACTCTACTAAATCCCAAACATCATTGTCTTTTATGGATTTCAACTCATCTTTCATGGTATTTGACCACTTACTGGAGTGAATGTTGAGTTTGGCCTCATTTAAGGATGCGGGGTCATCCTCTAGCCTTATGTCAAACTCATGCTATTGAAGATAAACTATATATAGTCATTTACAATGACTAATCTCCTCTCCTTAGTTGATCTCCTAGGCACTTGTGGTTGAGAATTTTCAGTTTCTACCTCACCAGCATGATCTACTTCAGGATGAACTGTATATGTATCTTGTAAGGATGCAACTGTATTTTCATCTTGAAGTGGAACAACTACTTTACAATTTGGAACAATTTGTCATGGGTATAACAATATGTTCTTCCTTAAATATGAAATCCTTATGTAGTTGACTCCCACTGTTCTGAATATTCTCAAAAAATTTTAGCAATCCGTCTTTATGTTCTTAGTGGAGGGACAATAAAACTTAAAGCCTTTATACCTCTCAGAATACCCTACGAATAAACAACTAACTGTCATTGAGTCCAACTTCTTCTCATATGGTATATATGGCCGAGCTTTCGCTGGACAACCCCAAACATATAGATGCCTAATACTGAGAGATTTCCCAGTCCGTAACTCGTACGGGTTTTTAGTTACTGTTTTGCAAGGTATTCTATTAAGGAGGTGACAACCATTTTTAAGGCTTCAATATATAATGACTCTGGTAGAGTAGTGTGAGCTACTCCCAACAATATCCTTTAGTGTGTGATTTTATCTCTCAGCAATACTATTTTGACGAGGTGTCCCTGATATGGTGTACTAAGCGACAATACTACTCTTTTCGAAATTGACAAATGATTCTGGACATTTACCTGATTCGTCATATCGGTCATAGTACTCACCACCATGATCAGATCTAACGGTTTTAAACATGTCCAATGATTGGGATTTCTCATGGAACAAGTGTAGGTACCTATAACGAGAGTAGTCTGTAAAAGTGATGAAATATTCATGATCATTCGAAGAAGCTGTAGGGAATGGACCACAAATGTCTGTATACACCAAATTAAGACACCTGAACTTCGTCTAGTACCAAACTTTTTAATGTTTCTTTAATTAATTTTCGCTTAGTGCCTATACTATTCACATATAGAGATTCAGTATATAAAGCATGAAGTTTCAATTTATATAGCCATCAATCAGAATTCTAGTACCAATAGCTTTAGGTTTGGAAAGTAGACTAAGCATTTCATTATCAAGAGTGACAGTAAAACTAGATCTGTCTAACAAATGAAATAGAAATATGATTCCGCCTAAAAAGACGGTACATATAAAGTCTTATCCAAATCTAAAACCAAAAAAAAAAAACCAGAATCTAATTTAAGCCTACAAACTCCAATAGCTTTAATTGCAACTTTATTTCCATCACCCATGTATACGTATCGCTCAGCTGGGCTGGGCCTCTTTGGGTTGGGAAGTTCCGCATTGAATCGCTTATGTGAATTATCTATTTACAATTTATAAAGTGGCACTAAAGCTAAATTAATCTCAGAACAAACATAAATATGAGATATACCCGCTAAATAGCCATTTCTGATACTTATGCATTCCTACTTGAGGTGGCTTACATTCTTACAGAAGAAGTATGCAATGACCTTAGGTTATTTTTTCTGCACTTTTGCCACTTAGGATCAGCCACTGTAGTGGTGTTTATGTTCCTCCCTTTAATTTCACTTCCTTTTCTTATTAGAAGTTTACCCTGGATGCTAAGTGAGCACTGACTTTATCAGGTATAGAACCCCTAATAGTTATAAGAATAGTGTACTTTATGACCATTAGACACATCTTGTAAGATCTCTCCCACTTACCATAATTGAGCTTTTCTTTACTGAACTTTTATTAGTGATAATAGAGATCCATCAATCTTTAAGGTGTACTCTAGGTGCATGAATTCAAGAACGATCATTTTCGTGGTCTTACCACTTCTTAAAGTTTGTACCATTCAATTTATACTACATAAGCGTACAATTTCTCATCAATTTAACATAAACATTGCATTTAATAAAATTCTACTGTAATAGCCAAAAAAAAATGAATTTCAGAAAATGCAACCAGTTTAACCGATAGAGCTGCCGGTTAAACTTTCAGAACAAGTTGTGTCTCTATATGCCAACACTGTACTGGCCCAATATAGATATCCTAAAGTTTAGGTCCTATGTAAGAGAACAGCCTTCCTTTGGGCGACTGTCACTTTATAGGATTGGTCCTAAAGTTTAAGTAATCTATATTGGCCATATAATATATGTAATGACCCGGCCATAATGACAACCTTCCTTTGGGCCGATTGCCACACGCATGGGCCACACAAATTTATGCATCTGGATTCTTGTTCCGCCATCGGACTAGTTGATGAGGGTAATGCAATATGGGCCAATAGTGTGACAACCTTCCTTTAGGCCGATTACCACACATCAAGGTTCTCCCACTTGCATTACCCACATCAAGTATCCGACGCCGTACATAATTCGGCCAAACAATAGTCTTCCTTTGGGCCGGCTATTGTCCGCATGAACTACATACGCAATTAAATAAGCTCTTTTATAAATTCTTTAGCTTGAACATGTATATATCTTTATCTGTGTGTTATTAACTGTAGTATACATCAATATTCATCATGCTAGACAATGTAAGAAATAATATAAATATTAATGAAGCGGAAGCATGTAAGGGTACATGTAACCATGATAAACAAACACTTCAATGCCTTCTTTATGTCAACTAACTACTATTTTGTCATGTCTAATACCTGTAATACTATAGTACTCGTCAAGAGCTTCGAAACGGCTATTTACATGCCCAAAACAGAGGTCGTATGAGCCCGTAACGGCTAATTGAAGTTTCTATTGGCAAAACGGGTCTGCAGTGCTTGTCGGGTCTGAATCAGACCCGACCCGCAATGGTTAAGTTATTGGTTTCCTTTCTTATTGGGCTGGGTTTAAATAACTGAATAAAACCCTTTATGTGAGATTGATTGGGATTAGGTCTCTTTATTTGAGTAGAATTCTACCCCAAAATACAGTTAATAGATTAGAATTTTATCTCAATTCTAACACCCAAATCAATCTCAACCATCCCAATTGAAATTTAATATGAGATTAATTAAGAGTAAGTTTCCTTATTAGAGTAAAATTTAATCTCTAAATTTTTAATCCTAATTAATCTCATAATCCCAAATTAAGGAAACCCTAACCCAAAGAAGAAAAAAGAAAAAGAAAAAAAATCACTGTGCACCGCCAGCCCATGGTGGCCGACGGCGCGACGCGCTAGCGCCTGCTCTGTAATTCCTTTTTTTTAATTTCAATTTCTTTAATGTGCATGCACTGGTGCTGCTTCCAGCGCATGCATCTAATACCCCAATTTTTTTTTTCTTCTTGATACTTTAAGCCTGCCATGCATGCATGCAGGGAAGCCCCTGCATGCATGCAGCCACAAATTTTTTTTTTTTTAAATAAAAAACTTTGCTGCATGCAAATTGCTTGCATGCAGCCGACCAACAGCATGTACCCTTTTTTTTTATGTAGAATAACACACAAATCAAATTTCATAAAAATTATACATGTTAAATTCAATAAAATCACTCCTTTTAACCTTTTGATCCAACACATGAGACACAAAATATTTATTGAATCAAAGGAGATATTTTTATGATATTTATAGATCGAGATCATAATTTCTGTAGATCCCTATGATCTGATAAAGAGGAGGCTCTGATACCAATTGATAGATCTAAATTTATTCTATACAAGATCTACAGATATACTGTAAGCCTCTTTATCATGATCAAAGAGAAGAAAAGTTTTAGGCATACCTGATTCCATCACGAAGAGGATGCCGAAGGTTGCACGATCTCGAGGACGCCGGGTTTGGGAGAGGATTCTTCTCTCCAGCCACCAAGTTCTCTTCTTTATCCTTAGAGGAGATGAGAGGCCTCCAAGAGAGAGATGGTTATTGTTGTTGGTGGAGGGAACCCTACTCATGGTATATATAACATCAAGAAACCCTAGTTCAACTCATCATAGATCTAGGCCCTTGATTTATAACACGAGTTCCACACGTGTAGATGAGTCCCACATTCTAATTAAATACACTCATGGCTAAGTGTAATTGAAAAAACGTGTCTAGACCCAAACCATTTAGGTTTGATCAATTCTCTATTGGGTCAAACAACATAGGTTAAGTAGGCGGGTGCAAATATCCAATTGACTTGATTAGGCCTAAAATAAATTAGACTTTAAAACTAATAAGTCTAACATCCTGGTCTTTAATTGCCAGGTTCAAAGGCTACTGATCACTAACTTGAGTCTACCACTTTCACTGGGACACCTTAAGAAGCCACAATGGAGGCCTACCATTGATAGGATACAGAAAAGATTGTCGGGATGAAAAGAGAAGTTGCTTTCTTAAGAGGTCGGATCACAATAATCAATGCGGCACTTTCGGTCATCCCCACTTATTTTCTTCCTTCTTTCTTATCCAGAGATGGGTTGAAAAGTAATCGATGCCCTGAGAAGGACGTTCCTATGGAACGAGTCTCACAAGAAGGGAAGGAGTTTTGCCTGGTAAATTGAAAATAAGTCTGCAAGCGTAAGGAGTTTGGAGGGTTAGAGATCACCAATATTCGTGATTTCGACACAGCCCTGCTTCTCAAATAGTGTGGAAATTATTCGAGAAAACAGTTCACAAATGGCCTCCCTGGTGTCACATAACTATCGCCCCCGCATGGGATGGTGGACAGACATGTGCATTAATGAAGGTTCCTCCTTCCCCTTTTTGGAAAGTTATGAGATCCTTCAAGGACATTTTCTTTTTAGGGGTGGCAAAGAAGGTCAATGACGGAGGGGTACAAGGTTCTGATTGTTGGAATTGAAGAATATAAAGGTGAATCTTCGAGTTGAATTATGGCGAGATCCGTTGATCGAATCAACCGGATGATGGTTTGGAGTGTGTTCTCCTTCCATTTGTGATGAACGTGGTATATTCACATGTTCAATTCCGACTTCGAATGAATGAGATATTTAAGTCCAAAGATTGCCTAATTCAAAGCCAAAAGGGACTAAAGTTAGCTACAAGCATTTAGTCCCACATTGGCCGTGTGATGGAAGCTTATGGGGTATAAATAGAGAAAAATGAGAACAAAGGGTGTGCCCTTTGGGTACTTGGAGTTTTCGCGCGCGAAAAGGAGGGAACTATGCACGTACATACGTACGTGCGCGCGGCGGCGGCGGCCGGCCGGCCGCGCCGCGCCGGGGGCCGGGCCGGGCCGGGTCGGGCACGGGCTCAGGCTTGGGCTTGGGTCTGAGTTCCCTACCTGGCCTGGTTTCTTTTTGAATCAGGTCCCAAGGACCCGCTCCTGTTGCAAACCTGTTGGATTGCCAACGGTTGCGCACCTGTTGGACTACCAACGGTTGCGCACCTATTGGACAACCAAAGGTTGCGAAACAGACCGCTCCGCGTCAACAGTTGCGACTGTTGGGCTGCCAACAGACACGTCTGCTGGACGAAAGGGTGCAACCTTTCGTTTGGGTTCAGACCTGTTGGCCCCTCTTGGAATGCTATATAAAGCATTCCAAACTCTCTATTGAAACACACCAACAACAACACTAATCTTCTCTTCTCTCTCTGAATTCTGAATTGCAAATTAAGTTTTGCATTCTGAATTGCAAAGTAGAGTTCTGAAGTGAAGTGACTTCCAAAAGGGAGTTCTGAAGTGACTTCCAAACGGAAGTGGGAAATCCGTAACTCGGTTTCCGAAGCGACTTCCAACTGAGATTCTGCAAAATTCGTTCTGAAAGAAGGATTAGAAAATTCAACAGATTCTTTTTAGAATTGTTGTCTGAATCTAAGACTTCTGAAGAAGAATATTCTTCACCTTCCATCGTCCTCAACAGTGGGTGCTCCTCCAGAAGAGTAAAGGCAAATATTCGTTTGAAATTTGTCCTTGTACCGCTGCTGCTCTTCAAAGATCCTGTGAAGGTACTGGTTGACTAAGGTTTCGACCGTACGGTGATTTGGTAGTGCTATCCAAATACCGTGAAAGAGTGTTGTATCTTGGGAGACCAGCGTCCATTATCCCGTTAGCACCGTGCGGGGGACGTAATTGTCTTAAGGAGATTCGCTCTAAGCGTACCTCACTCTAAATACTGTATAAGTGGATTAAGTCCTTTATACAGGGGATATACTTTACAGTATATCGAAGACTGACTTAGATTCAGTCGAGACTGACTTAGATTCAGTCTAATTGGTGCTTTAACCAAGGAAGGAAATTGAAAGGTGGTTCTTAAATTAAGGAACGTTCTATTGAACGGAAAACCTCCCACCTGATATTTGCCGACCTAGCCAATTAGATTGTTGATATCTCAGTGATCTTGATTAGTTGTCAGATTGATTCTTGTTAAGCAGAATTTCCAACAATCTTAAGACAATTAACGTTTCTTACTTCTGTTCTGCTTGAACTTGCAGAAAAAATGTCTGAGACAAATCAAGATAGTTCTAGCAAGGCACCAAACATGCTGTTACAAGATTTGATGCCAACTCCACTTCCTAACCCGAAGCCGGAGAAGCCAGGAAAATTTGATGGCACAGAATTCAAGAGGTGGCAACAGAAGATGCTCTTCTACTTGACAACTCTTCATCTGGCCAGATTCCTGCAAGAAGATCCACCAGAGCTGCAACTGATGCATGGACTCAATGTGACTTCCTTTGCCGAAATTATGTTTTAAATGGACTGCATGACTCTCTTTACATGTAGTCTACAGTCCTATAACAACGGCAAAGAAGTTATGGGCCAGTCTTGACAAGAAGTACAAGACTGAGGATGCTGGTACCAGAAGTTTGTCGTAGGACGATTTCTAGAGTACAAAATGGTGGACAGAAGACTGTAATCAGTCAGGTGCAAGAGTTCCAACTTATCTTGCACGAGATAGAAGCCGAAGGTATGATCCTACCTGAAACTTTTCAGGTTGCTACTATCGTAGAGAAACTCCCACCTGCGTGGAGAGATTTCAAGAACTACCTTAAGCACAAGCGAAAGGAGCTAAAGTTGAAGGATCTCATTGTGAGGCTTCGTATAGAGGAGGACAACCGCAAGTCCGAGAAAAGGAGCAGCAAGAACTCCTACGAAGCAAAAGCAAATGTGATCGAGGACTCAAAGGGGAAAGCGTCTACTTCCAAAGGCTTAAAGCGGAAGAAGACTTCCCAGGGGTACAAGGGCAAGGTCCAAGAAGGCAAGAACATGCGCTTAAGGGAACCTGCTACATCTGCAACAAAGAAGGGCATAAGGCGAATGAATGTCGCAGCCTTCTCAAAAAAAACAAGAAAAGCCACCCACAGGCAAACTTGACCGACCATGAGTCTCCAAGCCTTTCAGCTGTGGTGTCAGAAGTAAATCTGACAACCAACAATAAGGATTGGTGGATAGACACTGGGGCTACTCGGCATATCTGCTCTGAGAAATTGTTATTCTCAGAATATCAAATACTAGAGCAAGATGAGCAACTATTCATGGGGAATTCAGCCGTCTCAAAGGTTGAAGGAAAGGGCAAGGTCATCCTGAAGTGGACATCGGGGAAAGAGCTTACTCTTAACGACGTGCTTCATGTTCCAGACATCCGCAAGAATTTGATCTCCGGATCAATACTTAGTAAGAAAGGATTTAGAATGGTTTTTTAATCTGATAAATTTGTACTTACTAAGGGAGGGATGTATGTGGGAAATGGTTATCTTGTTGATGGACTTTTTAAAGCCAATGTTGCAGTGGTAGATAAAAAGTCTATGTATTTGTACCCGAAGCTTATAAATAAAGAAATTCTTCTGTTTATTTGCTTGAGTCTCCTATTTTGTGGCATGCTAGATTAGGGCATGTAAATTACAAATCTTTGAAGAACTTGTCTAATCTGGGATATATTCCTAAACTCAACTTAGAAGAAATTCGCAAGTGTGAGATTTGCGTTGAGGCCAAGTTGGCTAAAATTCATTTCACTCAATAGATCGAAATACAGAACCTTTAGGTTAATTCATAGCGATCTATGTGACTTGAAGTTTATGCCAACTAGAGGCGGTAAAAAGTATTTTATTACCTTTATTGATGACTGTACAAGATACTGTTATGTGTATCTTTTAAACAGTAAGGATGAGGCAATAAATATGTTTACAACATATAAAGCCGAAGTTGAGAATCAACTCAACAAGAAAATCAAGATTCTAAAATCCGATAGAGGCGGAGAATATGAATCAAATAATTTTAGTGAGTTATGTGCTAGTTTTGGTATAATACATCAAACAACAGCACCATATACTCCTTAGCAAAATGGAATTGCTGAACGGAAGAACAGAACTTTGAAGGAGATGGTTAATTCCATGCTCGTAAGTTCTGGAGCTCCGCAGAACTTGTGGGGGGAAGCTCTATTAACTGCAAATTATATTCTAAATAGAGTACCCCACAAGAAACTTGGTCTTATACCATTCGAGTTATGGCATGGAAGGACACCTTTCCTACCATTACCTCAAATATGGGGGTGCCTTGCAAAAGTGCTAGCTCCATTACCTAAAAAGACTAAGTTGGAGCAAAAACTATAGACTGCGTATTCATAGGCTATGCCTTGAATAGTAGTGCCTAGAGATTTCTGGTTCATAAATCAGAAATACCAGATATTCATGTAAACATGATTATCGAATCTCGAGATGCTGTGTTATTTGAAGACATCTTTCCGTACAAACGGGAAGCAGATAAGACTTCTGGGAAAAGAACACACGAGATGGCGTTCAGGGACGAAAGCCCCGAGGAACCAATTGTAAATGCGAAAATTGAACCAAGAAGAAGTCAGAGATCTAGAATCTCAAAATCTTTTGGTCCAGATTTCATAGCATACGCTATTGAGAGCGAGCCTCAAACATTTAAAGAGGCTATGTCAACCCCAGAAGCACAAATGTGGAAAGAAGCTATAAATAGCGAAATAGAATCCATACTAAGTAATCATACTTGGGAATTAGTAAACTTGCCTCAAGGAAGTAAACCAATTGGGTGTAAGTGGATTTTCAAACAAAATTAAAACCCGATGGATCTATCGATAAGTACAAGGCTAGATTAGTAGCCAAGGGTTATCGGCAAAAAGAAGGACTTGACTACTTCGATACTTATTCACCAGTAACAAGAATAACGTCCATACGGATGTTAATCGCAATTGCAGTATTGCACAACTTAGATATCCATCAAATGGATGTCAAGACTGCATTCTTAAATGGTGAATTAAATGAAGAGATATATATGGAGCAACCTGAAGGATTTATAGTCAAGGGCCAAGAACACAAGGTGTGTAAATTGGTAAGATCCTTATACGGTTTAAAACAGGCTCCAAAATAATGGCATGAGAAATTTGATAGTGTCGTGATCAAAGATGGATTCACTATCAATGAATGCGATAAGTGTGTTTACACGAAAACAGTTGGAGATGCATGTATCATTGTCTGTCTTTATGTAGACGACATGTTGATACTTGGGACTAATATTGAGATTATTAAGTCCACTAAAAGAATGTTATCCAACAGTTTTGATATGAAGGATCCGGGGGTTGCTGATGTAATTTTAGGAATTAAAATTACTAGAACACCAGATGGAATCAGTCTATCTCAATCTCACTATGTGGATAAGATGATAGAAAGATTCAAGGATCATGGGATAAAAGAGAATACAAATCCTTTTCTCCCACACGTCCACCTTCATAAGAATACAGGAACTGGAATACGCCAGTTGGAGTATTCTCAGATTATCGGAAGTCTAATGTATTTAATGAATTGCACTAGACCCGATATTGCTTACGCTGTAAGCAAGTTAAGTAGATACACTAGCAATCCTAGTGATCTACACTGGACCGCTCTACTACGAGTATTGGGTTACGTATCATATACCAAGGAATATGCCTTGAGATATGGACAGTATCCTCCTGTACTGGAAGGATAAAGTGATGCTAATTGGATTGCAGATTCTGAGGAATCAAAATCAACTAGCGGATACGTATTTACTCTAGCAGGAGCAGCGGTATCATGGAAATCTTCTAAGCAAACATGTATTGCCCGTTCCACTATGGAATCGGAATTCATAGCCTTAGATAAGGCTGACGAAGAAGCAGAATGGCTTCGACAATTCTTAGAAGATATACCATTATGGCAAAAGCCAGTGCCCGCTATATGTATACACTGCGATAATCAAGCAGCTATATCTAGGGCATAAAATGTTTTATACAACGGTAAGTCTAGACATATTCGTCGTAGACATAATACCGTGAAGCAGTTGCTCTCAAATGGAATTATCTCTATTGACTTTGTATCGTCAAAGGATAATTTAGCAGATCCGCTTACTAAAGGTTTAAGTGGAGAGCGTATAAACTGCGCATCGAGGGGAATGGGTCTAAAAGCCTAACCTTACCGAGTCAGCTTAATGGAAACCTCACTTAGCGACTGGAGATCCCACGGACTAAGTTCAAGAGGAAAAACTAGTTATGATTGACTCAGCAAGTAAGCACTTGGGAGCTTGACTCCAATCCATTCCTAAGGTGCACATAAGTGCTTTTCTACAAGTGGATTAAGGATAAGCTTAAATGCTTTTAATGATGCCTATATCTTGTTACTAAACAAGTGGAGTAGAGTGCTACTCTTAATAGGTCCATCACCTATGTGAGTATAGAGTTGGGTCGGCTCTTTGGGAATTTCTATGGAGGCTGTTATTCCCTAAAGATACTCTCTGAAACCAAGAATGTCCAGGGCCAAAACGGACACAACAGAGAACCAAAGTTGATTTGGAAAGTCACTGTGTGAAGCTTGTTGACTTGGCTTACACTAACGGCTAACAGTTCAAGACCTAGTTCACTGATTAGCCAGTAAGTCCGATAAAGCTTTCGCTATGGAAGGTTCAAGACCTAGTTCACCTATCCTTATGCAGTTTCTTTTCTCAAGTACCTTTCACAATAGAGTCAGTCTCTTTGTGTGTCATTTCCTTGAATCTCCATTCATTGTGGGGGATTGTTGGAATTGAAGAATATAAATGTGAATCTTCGAGTTGAATTATGGCGAGATCCGTTGATCGAATCAACTGGATGATGGTTGGAGTGTGTTCTCCTTCCATTTGTGATGAACGTGGTATATTCACATGTTCAATTCTGACTTCGAATGAATGAGATATTCAAGTCCAAAGATTGCCTAATTCAAAGCCAAAAGGGACTAAAGTTAGCTACAAGCATTTAGTCCCACATTGGCCGTGTGATGGAAGCCAATGGGTATAAATAGAGAAAAATGAGAACAAAGGGTGTGCCCTTTGGGTACTTGGAGTTTTCGCGCGCGAAAAGGAGGGAACTATGCACGTACATACGTACGTGCGTGCACGCGCGCCGCCGCTGGCGCCGGCGCTGGTGCCGGAGCCGGGCCGGGCCGGCTCGGGCACGGGCTCGGGCTCGGGCTTGGGTCTGAGTTCCCTACCTGGCCTGGTTCTTTTTGAATCAGGTCCCAAGGACCCGCTCCTGTTGCAAACCTGTTGGATTGCCAACGGTTGCGCACCTGTTGGACTACCAACGGTTGCGCACCTATTGGACAACCAAAGGTTGCGAAAACAGACCGCTCCGCGTCAACAGTTGCGACTGTTGGGCTGCCAACAGACACGTCTGCTGGGACGAAAGGGTGCAACCTTTCGTTTGGGTTCAGACCTGTTGGCCCCTCTTGGAATGCTATATAAAGCATTCCAAACTCTCTATTGAAACACACCAATAACAACACCAATCTTCTCTTCTCTCTCTGAATTCTGAATTGCAAATTAAGTTTTGCATTCTGAATTGCAAAGTAGAGTTCTGAAGTGAAGTGACTTCCAAAAGGGAGTTCTGAAGTGACTTCCAAACGGGAAGTGGGAAATCCGTAACTCGGTTTCCGAAGCGACTTCCAACGGAGATTCTGCAAAATTCGTTCTGAAAGAAGGATTAGAAAATTCAACAGATTCTTTTATAGAATTGTTGTCTGAATCTAAGACTTCTGAAGAAGAATATTCTTCAACCTTCCATCGTCCTCAACAGTGGGTGCTCCTCCAGAAGAGTAAAGGCAAATATTCGTTTGAAATTTGTCCTTGTACCGCTGCTTCAAAGATCCTGTGAAGGTACTGATTGACTAAGGTTCGACCGTACGGTGATTTGGTAGTGCTATCCAAATACCGTGAAAGAGTGTTGTATCTTGGGAGACCAGCGTCTATTATCCCGTTAGCACCGGTGCGGGGGACGTAATTGTCTTAAGGAGATTCGCTCTAAGCGTACCTCACTCTAAATACTGTATAAGTGGATTAAGTCCTTTATACAGGGGATATACTTTACAGTATATCGAGACTGACTTAGATTCAGTCGAGACTGACTTAGATTCAGTCTAATTGGTGCTTTAACCAAGGAAGGAAATTGAAAGGTGGTTCTTAAATTAAGGAACGTTCTATTGAACGGAAAACCTCCCACCTGATATTTGCCGACCTGGCCAATTAGATTGTTGATATCTCAGTGATCTTGATTAGTTGTCAGATTGATTCTTGTTAAGCAGAATTTCCAACACTGATTAGACAAATGGTGCTCGAATGTTCCGTTGGGGGTACTTTTTCTGAACTTTTCTCAGCGACTCAAGATCCTTTGGTCCAGTATGGTCGTACTAGTCGAGTACGGATTGGGATATTACAGTGCAGTTATCGACTCAAGATCAAGATGTTCGTTATAGGGAAGAACTTCTTCAACTCCATGAACACGAGCTGCAAGATGAGAGGATGAGAGACAGTGCAACATGGGAATGGGATCCAAAGAGGTTTTTTTGTTAAAAATGCCTATTACATGCTGAACGACGAAGGATTAAGATGCCCGGTAGCTTCAATCATCTGGAAAATTAAAGCGCCCCTTAAAGTTAGGGCATTCGTTTGGCTGGTTATTAATAAGGCAATCCTTACATTGATATTCGTTTGACAGCCTCAAGAGAAGGAGCTGGCAGGGGCCAGTTTCTATACGCTTTGTGCGTCAAGCGAGGAAACTATTGATAATATCTTCCTTCGTTGCCCTTTTTTGTTCATATTTGGAGCCAGTTGGCAAATCTAGTGAGGCTGGACCTTTCGCAGTTACCACCAATTGCATGCTTATTCTGGTCTGCTTGGCGACACACTTCAATTATTAAACAGGACAAGGTTATTTGAGACTTGTCAGCTGCTGCTATTTTTGGTGTATTTAGGGAGAAGTAACAATAGACTCTTTAATAGCTCAGCAAGATCATCCTTCAAACTTTTCAAGTATGCAATTCTTTCATTTCTAATTGAATCAATCTCCTTTCAGGCAGTGTAAGGGATACGCCTATAAAGACACTAAACAGATAGGATATGGGAAGCCTCTGACAGCCTCTCGAAGGATGCTCAGGGTAGGAGCATGACACTGTCTCAGAGGCAATGTGAACGATGGCTTACCGGAGCCTTTATTTTTTCTTCTCAGGTTCTCCTGACTTTTGCTACAGGATATGTCTGTATTTTGTATCAGGGTGTTTCCGTTTCTTTTGGCACTGTATCTCCTATGTTTCGGTGTATTTTGATGTTTTCTATCCTCTTGCACCTGCCTGTGCAAATAAGCTATTTAGCTCGAAAGAATCAGTTGTCTTTTACTTTGTACTTGCAGGGTTGTTTTATTAAACTCTTATTAATGAAACATGAGGGGGCCTTAAAGGTTCGCCATTTTACCGAAAAAAAACTATAAGTTCCTGTCTTAGTTTACATCTTTTCAGGAAAACATGTTGTGCAAGCCGGCCTGGTAACTGTAATAGCTTTGTATCCTGAGGTTCACATTTTCCAGAGAAGATTGGCGTGCATGATCCCTTTGGAGTGAAACCAAATCTACCCCATTTGGATGGAATTTGCTTGTAAAGAATTCTTGAAAAGCTGGGGAAAAAATGATCAAGCAAAGTTAGATGCTTACAAGTGCCTACTTAACACCATCATCATCATGAAACTGCATGCTTTAGAGAGATATTGACAATGCAAGTAATTCTTGATTCCCTGGATTTATTAGTATTGAGTGTATGCAATTTCTGATCTGCATGTTGAACCAGAATAAGCTGTACCTACCTGAGAAACTAGGACGATGTATAGCCCAGCATTCCATCCTCCAACTACAAGCAAAACCAAAACAAATATGTGCAATCCAAATCAATTAAACGAGTACCATATCAACTCTCACATTAGACCAATCAAAAATTCATGAAAACTAGACCCTGACCATCATCTACATTCCCTGATTCCACCAGTAATCAATGAACCCATACCTAGCAGCAGCACAGCTACCATCAACTCCTTCCATTTACCACGATAAGAATTTCCGCCAGAAATTTCAAGAGATCAATGATGCCATATACCGTCAAGACAGAGAGTACCTGCAGTCCCATGTCAGGAAACCATCTATGGGTGGCCCTGTGAACCTATCCGAAGACACTCTCCTCAACGTTCTGATTGCACACAAGAAGAGCAATCTTGCCATTGAGCTCTTGGAGGAGATTTCAGAAGACAAACTGCTGGAGTCAAATTATGATGGTGACACAGCACTCCATGTGGCCGTAATGGAGGGGATGTGAAGATGGCAGCAGCATGTTGTGCGCGGGAGACAACAACCAATAGAGGATCCAATCGATCTCAATCACAGAAACAATGAAATCAATCCACGAAAAACAAGCAATCGCAAAAACACAAATCTAACGAGGTTCGGCCAACGTGCCTACGTCCTCGGGGCAATCAATGGAGAGTTTTATATTAGGGAAGATGATTACAATGGCTCTTAGCCTCTCTCAATACAAGAGAACTCTTAGCCTTCTAATTTCGCAGGTTAGAAACCCTAGAACAGCCCAAAAATGTATTTATACTCACTGCTCCGCAATTTGCGGAGCAGCAGATTTTTGCCCAAACCCGTCGATCGGTCGACCGGACCGGTCGACCGATACAACTGAGAGACTTAATCTCTTCAGGTCGGTCGACCGGATGGTCGACCGATTCTGCCCGTAAGTTTGGTGCTCCCTGTCGGTCGACCGGATCGGTCGACCGGATCGGTCGACCGATTCTTCCCGTAGCTGGCTTCTCTAGGTCGGTCGACTGGACCGGTCGACCGCCCGACTCCTGTGCACGTTGTGCACCGTCGGTCGACCGGAACCGGTCGACCGACCTTTGCCAGACCTGCTGCTGCTGCTGGTTTCTGCTGCTGTCTTCTTCGGCTTTTGTCGTCGACTTCCTCGGCGATCTTTGACAGCACATCACCTCCTCTAATAGTATCTCTCCTCCAACAATTCTCCACCTCGGTGAAGATTTTCAAATCTGAGCCGAATTCCGAATTCCGACTCGAAAGTGGCTGCACCAAAACCGGTTGCCTACGTACCCCTTGCCCAAGGGATCAAGCCGTCCGTAGTTCACTCCAATGAGCTTCAGCAAGCTCAGTTCACCTGAAGGACATGGAGCAAGTCTTTGCAGTGTGCAAACTTCACTCCCTCACCACCTTTGTAAGCATATCGGCCGGATTCTCCGAAGTATGAATCTTCAACAAGTTGATGTCACCTTCCTCCAGAATCTCCCGAACAAAGTGGTACCTGACATCAATGTGCTTCGTCCTTGCGTGGTAGACTTGGTTCCTTGCCAAATAAATGGCACTCATACTGTCACAGTGTATCTTCAAGATATCCTGTTCCACTCCCAAGTCATCTAGCAAACCCTGAAGCCAAATCGCCTCCTTCATGGCCTCGGTCAAGGCCATAATACTCCGCCTCTGTAGTCGACAACGCAACTGTGGACTGAAGTGTGGAGCGCCAACTCACCGGTGCCTGTGAGAGTGTGAATACATACCCAGTAGTCGACCGACGTTTATCAAGGTCACCTGCATAGTCCGAATCCACGTACCCTATGCATTCTTACTTCCCGGTGTTTGTCCTTCTCAAATACGAGGCCTACATCAACAGTACCCTTGATGTACCTCAGGATCCACTTCACAGCTTCCCAATGACCCTGACCTGGATCATGCATATATCTGCTAACCATGGAAACTGCCTGTGAAAGATCCGGCCTTGTACACACCATCGCATACATCAAGCTACCCACAGCATTGGCATACGGAACATGAGTCATATGCTCACGCTCCTGAACACTCCTTGGAGACATCTTCGCTGACAACTTGAAGTGCGGCGCCATTGGTGTACTTACAGTCTTCGTATCTTTCCCGATATTAAACCTCTGCAGTACCTTCTCCAGATAGCCCTTCTG
>JAVJIF010013399.1:0-96663 GCA_038442645.1 Agave tequilana | reverse complement strand
TACATCCAATAAAAGTGTTGGGCCTGACACCAACATATGGGCTTGTATTTTAAAAGCCCATGGGCATAAAAAAGGTGGAGGGAGAACATATATATATAATTATAACTAATATTAATAATTTAATACTTAAAACTATATAAAATATATACTTAATATAAGTATATAGAAAAACTAGTAAATATAAAAAAGAAACTGGTATAGCGACTGATACACCATGAAAACACTCGTACCGGCCGGTATTTAATGGTATATCATGTTTAGAGAACGGTACAAGTCAGACTGCAGGTATAATACTCTGTGCCGCTATCAGAGCATTATCGGTGTCGATATACCAGCTAGTATACTGGTGATATATCGATTTACTTCAAACATTAAGTATCGTGGTAGGTAGAGAATAGAAGATGAATCTCATAAACACACTCACTCAGTCATCATCGCCCAAACATTAGGTTACCATCATGTCTTTAACAAGCATCTCCGACAGTGGATCTTGTTGTTTTTTATGTCAGACATGCAGAGGCAGAACCAGGAATAAATTTTAGGGTGGGCTGTAATTGTTTATAACATACACTTATGAATTATATGAATTTATCAAAAGAATAAAATAGTATTCTCCACTAAATCAGGAGTAAAGCTAGGCATAAATTTGCTAAAAGAAAATCAAAATAGAAAAAGATCTAACACGATATATGAAAAAAAACAGAAATAAAAATGAGTTTAAGCTAATATTTGAAAAAATGGGCGGTCTGTAGCCCGACCCACCCCACTACTGGTCCGCCACTGCAGACATGTTACACAGTGTTTGAAACATAACACATCTTTTTTGTTTTAAAAGATAGAATTTATTAGAATATAAAAGCAACATTTCAACTCTCATCAGATTTTTTGGTGCAGCCACAAAAGTTGTAATAAAATTTCAGGCCAGTTGGCAATGGCCCGAATGCATACATAATGCTTTTGTGGTCCAGTTGTCCATCCTTTCTGCCCCAGTCACGACACCAATCCCCCCAAAATTTGTTAACAACAACAAGTATTTTTTTTCCTAAAAAAAACAACAACACATAACGTTTGAAAGCTTCAATAAACCTCTGTTTATATATATATTTTTTTAATCTTTCAAATTTGTATATTGTATATATTGTACTCTTCAATTTTAAGATATTTCGCTTAAGTAATTTTTAATGTAACCCCAAAGTTGTTTTAGCCTCGGGTTTTTTTTTTTCTCTTAAAAAAAAAGAAAAGAAACAACAACAACATTATCTATCAATTGACAAACCACAAATCTCTATATATTCAAACTAAACACCTAACTGGTCTCCTTCACAAAATCGATTGAAGAGAAATTTTCTTTCATGTTTCTTTACAAATTTTGTCGTCGTCTGTCAATCTTCAGTTGAGAGAGACCCTCCTCTTCCTCCCTCTTCCTCCTCCCAAAAACTCCACCCCACACACAAACAAAAAAAAAAAAAAAAAGAAGAAGGAAAAAAAGCCTCCTCTCATCCCCCTCTCCTCTCTCCTCGCCCTCTCTATTGCTTTGTCGATTGGTTTCACTGCTGACGTAACGATATACTAGTATTTTATTTTATATCTTAGATGAAAGATTCCTAATTCAGATTATATTTGTGTTGTTTTGAAAAATTATGATTAACTGAGCCTATTCTTTATTTGCTTAATAGTTATGTATTAATTAGTACTTAAATTGCATGGTTTTATCTATTAATTAATTTTGCATCATTATCAATTTTTTTTAATAATTAGCCCAACCGAACCCGGTCTGGTTTTATGGGAATGAAGCTGAAGGTCCTAGCAGAGAGGCAGCCGGTCTGGATCCGTCTGGAGTCGCCACGTACACCGCCGACAAACCCATCACCGGGTCCCAACTGCAAGTGTGCTTCGCTCCTTAATGCCTACTAAAGAGTCTTCAGCTTCTTCAACAAACAAACTCATTCAATCTCTCTCTCTCTCTCTCTCTCTCTCTCTGTGAAAAATGGACGGTGAGCACATCAACGGCGGCAGCAGCAGCAGAGTTGTGGAGATATACCCTCTCAATCGCTACTACTTCTCCTCCAAAGAGGCTGCTGTCCTCGACAAGCATGGCCCCCTGAGGACAGGATCCAGCGATTGAGGTCCAAGTAAGTAAATCTCACTATTTAAATTCCGCATGTGATTCACGCGGAGGTTGATTTTGATTTTTGAATTTCCGCATACCTTTTATTGATTCTGTTGCCCCTTTTTGTGCCACATGGGTTTTTTTTTAATTGTTAGCTATGCTGCTCGTGGGTTGAGGACTTGCGTTCAAGGAGTTCTCCTGGTTAGTTTAATTTCATTTCACCCCCTCCTTTTTAATTGTGAATATGGTAATTCTTTGATTCATGTCTTCAAATATGAGATAAAGGTGAAAACTTTGCAACCTTTTCACTGTGAATATGGTAATTCTTTGATTTATGTCTTCAAATGTGAGATAAAGGTGAAAACTTTGCAAACTATAAGTTGTTTCTAAAGGGAACCAGACTTGCTTGATCAATTACAAGAAGGGAACAAGTGTAAGTTGAGGTCACCATGCATGCTAGAAGTTATAATGAGTTTTAAGAATCGCTTACGGCCGTGGAGGTAGATTGAAGTATCATCATCAGTTTGTATTACGAAAATTTACTCAAGAAGGGTCAAAAAGGCTCTGCTTGTATGCTGGTTCGTTTTGGAATTTTCAAAATTTTAGAAAATAGTCCACATAGGTTGTTATGATCCCTGTTGCAGGGATCAATCCATTGAATTAATCTGAACAATTATGATGTTGATTCTAGCTGTCATGTATGCATGTTGGAATTGTCTCATCGGTTAGATTACACAAGCTCAAGATGAAGTTCACCACTTGCTATGAACCAACATTCAACATTTATTGAACCTCTAATTGGTTAAGCAATCTATTCAACATTATTAAGCACTCTTTAATGGAACGCGGGGGATTTCTCTCCTCCATTTATCTCAAAAAAAAAAAATTATTGAACCTAATGGTTTTACAGGGTAGATTCCTTGTAACTTGAGAGGCGTGGACTGTTGTGCGCGCTATCCAATCACAACAACCAAACAATAGAGAATCCCAAGATCTCCAGCACAAAGAACAACCCAACAATCACACGAAGAACACACAAATCACCAAGACAAGATTTAACGAGGTTCGGCCTCAATGCCTACGTCCTCGGGGCAATCAATGGAGAGATTTATATTTAGGAAGATGATTACAATAGCTCTTCGTCTCTTTGAATGCAAGAGAACTCACAGCTAATACAATTTCGCAGAGTACCAAACCCTAGAATCAACATTAGGCTTAAATACCTCACATCAGCGGAGCAGCAGATTTCACCCAAACCCGACTGTCGGTCGACCGGGACGGTCGACCGACCTCCTCTTCCGGTCGACCCGACGGTCGACCCAAGAAAACCCGAGAGTTGGGTTGTTTACAGTCAGATCATCCGGTCGACCGGCCGGTCGACCCAGAAAACCGGAGAGTTGGGTTCCTGCAGTCAGAGCACTTCGGTCGACCCGCCGGTCGACCGCCCAAAACCCTGTGCATGCTGTGCACGTCGGTCGACCGGCCCGGTCGACCGACCCGCCTGTCTTCTGCTGCTGCTGCTATTTCCTGCCGCTGTCCCTTTGCCTTTCATCGTCGACTTCCTTGGCGATCTTCGACGGCACTTGGCAATCTTCTACAGTGGCATCACCTCCTCCTTTAATATCCTTTCTCCTCCAACAATTCTCCACCTCGGTGAAGATTTTCAAATCTGAGCCGAATTCCGACTCGATAGCGGCTGCACCAACATGGTTGCCTACGTACCCCTGCCCAAGGGATCAAGCCGTCCGTAGTTCATCCAAATGAGCTTCAGCAAGCTCAATTCACCTGGAGGACATGGAGCAAGTCTTTGCAGTGTGCAAACTTCACCCCCGACACCACCTTTGTTAGCATATCGGCCGGATTCTCCGAAGTGTGAATCTTCAACAAGTCAATGTCACCTTCCTCTAGAATCTTCCGAACAAAGTGATACCTGACATCAATATGCTTCGTCCTTGCATGATAGACCTGGTTCCTTGCCAAGTAGATGACACTCATGCTGTCACAGTTTATCTTCAATATATCCTGTTCCACGCCCAAGTCATCAAGCAACCCTGAAGCCAGATTGCCTCCTTCATGGCCTCTGTCATAGCCATATATTCAGCCTCTGTGGTCGACAACGCGACGGTAGACTGAAGTGTGGAGCCCCAACTCACCGGTGCCTGTGAGAATGTGAAGACATATCCCGTCGTCGACCGCGTTTGTCAAGGTCACCTGCATAGTCTGAGTCCACATACCCTATGCACTCCTGCTTTCCGGTGTTGTCCTTCTCGAATACTAGGCCTACATCAACGGTTCCCTTGATGTACCTCAGAATCCATTTCACAGCTTCCCAATGACCCTGTCCAGGATCATGCATGTATCGACTCACCATGGAGACTGCCTGTGATAGATCTGGCCTCGTACACACCATAGCATACATCAAGCTACCCACAGCATTGGCATATAGAACATGAGACATATACTCACGCTCTTGAACACTCCTTGAAGACATCTTTGCTGACAATTTGAAGTGCGGCGCCATAGGTGTACTAACAGACTTAGTATCCTTGCTGATATTAAACCTCTGCAGTACCTTCTTCAAATAGCCCTTCTGTGTCAAACTTATCCTGTCAGCTTTCCTGTCTCTAGTGATCTCCATGCCCAATACTTTCCTTGCTTCCCCAGGTCCTTCATCTCAAACTCTGACAATAACATCTTCTTCAGAGAGTCAATAGCAGATCTCGACCTAGAAGCAATCAACATATCATCTACATAAAGAAGTAGATAGATATATTCACCTGAAGGTAACTTGTTGTAGTACACACATGGGTCGAAATGGCTACGTGTGTACTTCTTCTTCCTGATGAAGCTATCAAATCGCTTGTACCACTGTCTAGGAGACTGCTTCAAACCGTACAACGATTTCTTTAGCTTACATACTTACTCTTCCTTCCCTGCAGCTTTGTAGCCTGTGGACTGTGTCATATAGATCTCCTCCTCAAGATCGCCGTGGAGAAAGGCGGTCTTCACATCAAGTTGGTCAAGTTCCAACTCATTCTGCGCCACCAAAGCCAATAGATCCGAATAGACGAGTGTTTAACTACCGGGGAGAACACCTCGTTGTAGTCGATTCCTTCTCTCTGAGCGTAGCCTTTAGCCACCAGCCTTGCCTTGTAGCGCACTGCATCTTCTTGGAAAGATCCTTGCTTCTTAGCAAATACCCACTTGCACCCTATGACCTTCTTCCCCTTGGGCAACTTAGTAAGTTCCCATGTGTTGTTCTTGTAGAGAGATTTCATCTCTTCACCCATGGCCTCTTTCCACATCTCTGCTTCCGAACTGATCTCAGCTTCTCTGAAGGTAGATGGAATAGCCTCTTCAACAACTGGAAGTGCATACGCGACGACCATATCAGTGGTGAGCCAACCAGGTCTCCTAGTGTTTTTGCGTGGTCTTTCAACTGCAGTAGGATCTGGAGCAGTACCCATGACCTGCTCCTGACCCTCTTCAACATCTTCAGCATCTTCTTCAGCTACTTGATCACCACCCTGTGTCACCTCAGGAATGATCCGAACTGATACTGAATCCTCTAGAGATGGTGGATCTGCATCACTCTCCACCTGCTGCAATAGCTCCTTGGTCTTGCTGGTCTCCACCTGCTTAGAGACCGTAGGCTTCATCAAAGAAGCCTTATCGAATGTGACATCCCTGCTGATTATGAACTTGTTGTCCTTTTGGTCCCAAATCTTGAACCCCTTGGTTCCTCGCTTGAAGCCAACGAACACCCCTTTCTTTGCCCTTGGGTCCAACTTGTCTTCTTTGACATGGTAGTAGGCTGGACATCCGAAAACCCGTAGCAAATCATAGTCCTCAGCAGTTCTTCCTGACCAAGCTTCAAGAGGAGTCTTCCCCCTATTGCAGACGACGACAACCTGTTCACAAGATGGCATGCATACCCCAAAGCTTCAGCCCAAAACTTCTTTGGCAGTCCTGCATTGGATAACATACACCGAACCTTCTCTAGCAAAGTCCGGTTCATCCTCTCAGCCACCCCATTTTGTTGCGGAGTCTCTCGTACTGTGAAGTGTCTCTCTATGCCCTCATCAAGACATAGCTGTAGGAAAGGATCCGATTTGTACTCTCCTCCATTGTCAGAACGGAGGACCTTAACCTTCCTTCCCGTGCTTCTCTCCAGATTAGCCTTCCACTTCACAAACAGTTCTAGGACTTCATTCTTGTGTCGCATAGTGTACACCCAACAGCGCCTAGAATAGTCATCGATGAACGACACAAATAGTGGTTACCTCCAATCGATGCAGTCTTGGTAGGTCCCCATACATCCGTGTGAACATAGTCAAGAATACCCTCCGTGCAGTGTGAAGCTGTGCCAAACTTCACCTTGGTCTTCTTGCCGATGATGCAATGTTCACATAGATCCAACTTGCAGGTCTCAGCACCCTTCAGCAACCCTTTCTTCACAAGAGTTTGCATTGATTTCTCCCCTGCATGTCCCAGCCTCATGTGCCACAGCCGGGTTGAATTTTCCTTCTGACTGGTAGAAGTTGCCACCTGCCCTATCACTGTAATCATGGTTCACAGTCGCAGTCGCGGTCTCGGCCGCCGACTCGGCGGGCACTGAGACGGATCGGTCGGTGACTCGGATCGGTATCGGGCGATACGCGCAAAACGATGCATAGAAAGCTAAAAAATTCTTAAAAAATCACGATAAATCTTAAAAAAATGTAGACATCTATATTCATGTATCACATGTCTAAAATATATCACCTAGCACACTAAACATAAAGCGAAAGTATAAATACATGCGCCGTCGGTAGAAGCATATCAAAATACATGCACCATATAGTAAATTGAACAAACTACATTCATAAATGTACGGTGCGGGAAAGAGATTTTGCCGTAAAATTTCCTTGAATCAATTGAAAGATTACAACAAAAACAATATTCCGACTACAAGGGAGGGAGGATGCTTGGATCTTCCCTTTGTTTAAGGCTGGTTCTTCGTGTGGCGATGGAGAGTGAATCTTGTTCTCCGTTGACCAGATGACCGTCCTGGACCGTCGGGGGTCTTCTCTTCGGCCGGTAGGGGAGTAACTCAGCTCCGGCTACCAAACTCTCAAAGAGGAGGTAGGCGAAGATAGGCTAGTACTCAGTAAGCCTGTTGAAGAATCTCCTCTCTCTCGGTCGTTGACGTCGGGCTTCTCTCTCTCGATGCCTTGATCTTCTGACCCTCTGGATTCAAATCTTCCACCAATCGACCCATCCACCATAGCCAACAGGGCTATTTATAGGGGTCTTAGGGGGTGATCGTGCCCCCTAAAAATGCGCCTGAATGAGGGCCACTACCCGCCATACGCGCGGTAACTGACTCCCCACGATCTGGGCGGTTGCAACTGAGACGCGGATTTCAGACTAAACGCGCCTTGATGCTGAGACGTGGGCTTCAGGCCGGACGCGCCTTGGATGCTGAGACGCGAGCTTCAGTCCCTTGCGTCTTGGATGATGAGACGCGAGCGTCGAGCCAACGCGCCTTGATATTGAGACGCGGGCTTCGGGCCGACGCGCTTTGATGTTAAGACGCGGGTTTCGAGCTAAACGCGCCTTGATGCTGAGACGCGGGCTTCAGGCCGACGCGTCTTGAAGTTGAGACGCGGGCTTCAGGCCGACGCGTCTTGAAGTTGAGACGCGGGCTTCAGGCCGACGCGTCTTGAAGTTGAGACGCGGGCTTCAATCCTTTGCGTCTTTGAGACTGCTTCTTTGGTGGCTTGCCTGTTAGTCATTTTTAGACAGCCTACAGAACCCCCTCCAAAGTTTCCAATATTCCGCAGTTGAATGGGACGGATTTTGGAATACTTTGGACTTAAGCCGCGTTCGCCTTTGTGACTGGACTGTTGATGCTTCGGGTTTGATCTTATCTGGAATTGGTCTTCGTGAGTGTACTGTTTAACTCTTAGAAGCCATCAGAGTCGATCGTGTTGAGTGTCTAGATACACAGACTAAAAAGACCTCCCCAATTGCTTTTTAGTCTGTCACGGGTGCGTTTTTGGCTGGGAGTAGTTGGTTGTCGGTTGGCGCCAGTGTACTGTTGAACTGTCTTGGACGCAGGCTCCTCTTTGAAAGCAGACGCAGGAGACTGGACGCAGGCTCCTTTTTAGAAAGCAGACGCAAGAGACCGGACGCAGGCTCCTTTTTGAAAGCAGACGCAAGAGACCGGACGCAGGCTCCTTTTTGAAAGCAGACGCAGGAGACTGGACGCAGGCTTCTTTTTGAAAAAGTAGAAGCCACTTTGAAGACGCAGCGTCTATAGGGTAGACGCGATGTTGGTCAGACGCGAACTCCTTAGAGGGGACGCGACCTTCAGAAAGCATTCTTGGAGATGCTGACGGGGCATGTCCGGTGCGTTTTCTGGGCGCGAACTTTACGCTGTCATGATGACGCCGCCAGCTGGCCTGGGGAAACGGCGAGATTTCGCCTTTTGGCGCGCGGATCTCGCGGTTCATTAAATGAACTGCTCCACGTGTCGGCTTCTGATTCGCGGCGGGGTTGCGACGCATGATCTTCGTCACCGGCAGTGATTTTGTTACACGCGTCAAGCGACGGTTCGCTGCAGCGTCCCTTGGGTCACGCGCCGCGTATCTCTGCGTATCCCCGTGCCTATAAAAGGCAATTGTTTGGAGAACTTCCTCTTCTTCTCCGCATTCGCTTGCTCTGAGAATTTTAGAAAAGAACTCCTCTCTTCCTAGCTTCAGACCAAACTCGCCATGGCACCAAAGACCAAGCCGACCGCCTCCTCCTCAAAGGCGACCACCACCGAGGCCCGGAGGGGCGTCTCCTCCTCTGCGCAGGACTTCGTCCTCCAAGGCCTCCAAGGTAGTGTGCCTTAGGCAGAACTGACCCTTAAGGACTTAAAGCGCGTTTGATTCCCCAGACGCAGTCTTTGGGATGATAACCGGGGCGCGGATTAGATAATCTGACACCCAAGAACTGTGCTTCGGTCCTTCACTTAGAATTTCTCTAACTGTGAAGGTCTCTGGACGCAGCTTTGCAGAACGCAGATTTGATCTTCGCGTTCTGTGTCATCAGGCGCCAATTTGATGAATCTGGCGTCTGAGTCCAAGTGCTTTGAATTTTTACAAGTCTTGGTTTGCAGAACGCGGATTTGATCCTTGCGTTTCTGTGCCATCAGGCGCCAATTTGATGAATCTGGCGTCTGAGTCCAAGTACTTTGAAATTCCACAAGTCTTGGTTTGCAGAACGCGGATTTGATCCTCGCGTTCTGTGCCATCAGGCGCCAATTTGATGAATCTGGCGTCTGAGTCCAAGTACTTTGAAATTCCACAAGTCTTGGTTTGCAGAACGCGGATTTGATCCTTGCGTTTCTGTGCCATCAGGCGCCAATTTGATGAATCTGGCGTCTGAGTCCAAGTACTTGGAATTTCATAAGTGGCTTCAATCTTTGCGTTCTGTGCTTCTTGACGCAGATTTGCGGGTCTGGACGCGGATTTGATGATTCTTGCGTCCAGTATCTTTTCTGCGTTTGGACGCAGAACACTTAGTATTTTTCTTTACTTTTGGTAAAGCATCTGACTTAAGTGTCTTTATCTTTTTGCAGCACCGCAACCTGCTACTTCACTCCCCAAGATACGCCATTTGGGCATGTAGGTGGAGCTGACCGGAACCTGACCTTTGTGCTGCAAAGGACTGCCCCTGTAACTGCCGACCAGTCGCCGGCTCGTGAGAAGAAGCTCTCGAATGTCGAGATGAGGACTCTTCGAGTGCTGATGACCGATGCAGCATTCGTCACGGATGACGGCATCCCGCTGAAGAAGCCCGCCTTCTTCTTCGGGGATCATATCCACGATGGCGGCCATCGCGTGCACGAAGGGACTTACACATGGCTCCGTCAAATAGGGGGCAGAAGGTTCTTTCTCCCGGCCATGGATAGGATGTACCCTATGTTCTATTACCAGCATATGTCCGTCCCGCGGAAGATGGAGTTTGACCTCGCTCGATATGCTCCTGAGGTTACCCTTGGCGATCTGGGCTCCCACCACCAAGTGCACCGTCATGACGGCCATGACGCGTCAGTTATCGGCCTTTTCCCTGGATCGCGCAAGAGGGAGATCCCGTCTGGAGAGATACCGCACATTGGCGCCACCTTCCTCAACATGTTCATGGCAGCGGAGGGTGACTATCCAGTTGCGTTCCGTGCATATGGGTGGGTCTATTCCCCAGCGAATTACTGGTGGGGCAGAATGGTTGGCTTTGTCCTTACCGAGCTCGGGGATTTGCTGAGGCGCATAGGACTGTACCCAGCGGTCAGGGCTGTACAGTGGGGGATCCCTCAAAGTTCTCAAAACTTCTTTGGGATCCTAGAACGTTACAATCCCTTGACGGGGACGTTCTTTACTCCAGTAGGGGAGATGGGCCTTGCCTTACACGAGATGCACGAGGTCTCAGGACTGGTAACAGGGGACATGCCCTATGAAGAATATGTCCCGACCGCTGTGGAGCTTCGCTACGTGAAGGAGGAGTTTCCCCTCATATACGAGACCTACTGGGAAGTGCTCTGTCACTTCCATATCTGCGGTCAGATCACCAAATGGCGGTCGCAGGGGGTCACGTATCTGTCTTGGGCCAGTTATTTGTTCAACAATGTGAACACCAAAGACCACTTGATCACCCGATTGGCTCCCAGCTCTGATAGGGACATCGAAGACCGGATTGACCAGGCTCCCGAGAAGTTCTACACCACAGAATCGAACGAAGATGGTTTCGACCCCGACTTGGTTTTTGAAAGCTTCCACCACCAAGCCCGTACTCCTATCTCCGATCGGGCGCTGCTGGCGGGTTTTCTGATGCTGTGGCTAAAGCGTTGTGTGGTGCCCACGCTGCCACATGAAGTTATAGTTGCCGACGTGGTGTATCCGGCGGTGCTTCTGGCCCATGGCAACCCTATAGCTCTTCTCCCGACCGTGGTGGCTGGTATTCAGAGCGGGCTGCGGGCGCTGGCTAAAAGCTTTTGTGAGCCGCCAAAAACTGTGGATTCCGAGGGAAAGCCGCTCACGGACGCAGAGGGGAATCCAGTGGTGAAGCGTCCCAATCCTCGGGTTGAGCTGCCTTACACATACCTTATGGCCTGGTATGTGATGCACTGCCCCTCTTTGATGACGGCGGTGCGTTGGAAGGAGGACTCCGTCCCCTTCATACAGCGATTGGAGGGTTCGAGGTGGCAGGATCCTTACATATATTATATCCGGAAGCGTCTTTCAGCCCCGACAAACTATCAGCTCAATCGTTGCCTCCTCCGGATTCCTGGTGCATCCTGCGGCGATCTACTTGTCGATTCCGCAGGCCCAGATGATTTCACGAGGTTATCCCCGGGAGCCTTCTGGTGGTTGCTCAATATTCGGCCCGGGTACATGCTTTATCGACAAGGGACATCATGCACCATTGAGCCATACATGCCGAATCGCTTCGCTCGACAGTTCGGCTATGACCAGCTCTATATCGGGAACCCAAATGCTTATCTCGCCTTCGAAGGGAACTTGTTCGAGGGTGCTCGGGCCTGGTACTATAGTGTGGCTGGAGGGACAGGAACAACCTTCCGTCTACCTCTCGAAGCGCCCAAGTGCCAGATGAGTCTAAGTTATTGTACTTGGTACTCCCAGGCCGTCCAGACACCAGACTTTCTTCCGGCATCTTCATGTATCGAGAGCATCAATGCAAGTCTCGAGGGAAGGACAGAGTCCGGAAAACCAACGAGAGTCGTAGAGCAGTACCGGAGAGCTCGTAAGGAGGTCGGGAGAAGGACGAGGAGGGATCCACAAGCTACAGAGCCACGACCACCGAGAGCAGAGCCACGAGCGACGAGGGCGGAACCACCAGTGACAAGGGCGGAGCCTCCAGCAACGAGGGCGGAGCCACCAGCAAAGAGGTCTAAGCAGTTGGCGAGTAAGCGTCATCAACGCTCTACTCTTATTGTTGAACCAGCCCCAAAGAAGGTTAGGAGGGACTTGGCGTCTGAAGTCTCTCAATCCGGAGCCATCTCTGCTGGAGTTGAGGCGCTTCCTGAAGACCTTTTTGTCACAGTTGCGGAACCTCCGGAAGAGGGGGATTTACTCCCACTAGTTCGTGCTCCTAGGTCGCACCACAGGCACCGCGAGGTTGTGGAGGAAGGGGAGTTCATCGAGCAATCTGCTGTTGCTGCTGATGTCACATCTCCAGAGATTGAAGTGGTGAGTGATGCAAATGTTGAGATTCTGGGAGTTGCAGCTCAGCTCAAATCTCCTTCTGCTCAGGAAAGGGGAGAGGAGGCACAGCAGTTGGGGTCTCCGAGCGTCTTTATCTCCAGTCTTAGGGCCGCCGACCCTAGTCCTACTACTGGAGTGATTGGAGGCCAGGCTCCGATTGTGGATTCTCCGGAGCCGTCGTCTTCTTCGCTCTCAGGGGCAAGCATGTTTGAGGACAAGGTTGACTATGGTGGTGAACCCGCTTCTCCTGATCAAAGTAAGTTCTTTCATATCTCAGAGGAGGAGATGTATGTGGGCGAATCATCGTCTGCACCATCAGTGGCGGCTATTCCTGTTGAAGGTACCTTTTCCACCTTCTGTCCAATTTTTCTTTGCATGTTGAAGAAAATGCCTTGACGTTTTTCATTTTATATTGTAGGGCCAGCCGGAGACGTCGGAGCTATAACCTCCTCACATATTGATGAGATGGTGAGAGAGTTGACCGGACCCCAGGGTATTGAGGCCTCAACTGCTGAGATGCCTTCAGAGGGGGCAGCTGCTGAGACTGGGGAGCCTTCCACTCTGCCAGAGGAGGAAGCCACTGCTGAGGTCGAGGAGGTCCAGGTGAAGGCAGGTCCACTCCCAGAAGATCGCACGCTCAAGTCTCAAATGAAGTTTCTGAGGAAATCGTGCTTGCCACTCCATCATTGGTCGCGGAAGTTCCCGCAGGGATAGCACCTCTGGAAGCACCAGTGGCCGGTTCCGCTCTTGCCGTATCAACAGTCAGCATGACTTCTGTGCAAAAGAGCCGGCTTACATCCCTTCTTCTGAGATAGAAAGGGGGTCGGGGAGCGTTCCGGGTGATGACAGCGTGGACTTCCTGACGCGCAGTACGGTGCGGCAGTTCTTTGAAGCGATGCGATCGTGCATCGACTTTATCCTTTCTGGGCGTCGTTCTTTTGACTTTGCCCGGAGATTTCTCGGGAATGTGGCCGAGAACATCGAGCTAGTCGGGGGCCCTCCTCTTGCTCAGGCATGTATGCGGGTGGTGGATCAATTGGAGAGTGACCTGAAAGAGCTGAAGTCTTTAGACGAAGCTGACTCCCTCCACGAAACCCAAGTCATCCTGGATAGCCTCCTTTCTGCCCAAAGGCAAGAGCGACAGGAAGTGAAAATGCAAATTGCTGAAGAGGTCAGTAACCTTGAATGTTCCCAGGCTGAATGTCAAAAGCTGATTGAGGATTCAGGGAAACTGAGCTCGTCATGCAGACCACAGAGCTTGCTATTACCAATGCTCGGGCTGCTATTGCTAAAGCCCAAGCCATGCTAGCTGTCAATGAAGAGAAGCTCGTCGCTCTTAAGAAGAAGCTAGAAGAGCAGCAGGCTGCGAGGGCACAGGCTGAAGAGAGCCAGTCCGTTCATCTCTCCAGATTGGAGACTTTGCGAGCCCAGCTGGCTGAAAAACCCTGCCTATCTGAAGAGGAGCTGCGGGTCCAGGCCATGATGGAGGCTGAGAAGACACGTCAGCATGAGATGCATCGTCTCAGGGAGCGCATCCGTTCTCTACCAGATCGAGATTTTTAGCCTCCTCTCCCCTCCTTTTTTTTTTTTTTTTTTTTTTTTTTTTTTTTGTAACGCTCAATCTTATTTGTATAAGAGAGCGTTTTTGTATCACTTTCATATTTTTGGATATAAATAAAAGTGACACCCTCCTTTTTACTTCTTTTGTCTCGAACTCTTTGCCTTTGGTTGGACATGTAGGAGCAAGGAAGTCTTTTGATCTTTATCAAAATTATAATCATAATCTTAATAAGTCAAAAGTATTGAGGAAAGATCTTGTTCCAAGAACTTTCATGACACTGTCAGAGGTGTAAGCTTAACTTGACAGAGGTGATTTTTGGTGGACCTGCCACTTTGTGGAAGAAAGTGACAGGTGGAGTTCGTACCCCCGGGAAAGATGAACTTTTATCAAGGATTTGTGCTTAACTTGATTTCAGATCAGCTGGGGATGTTGATGGAAACATTGTTTATTGGTGTAATGTTAACCAACAATGCCTCCAAAATGAATTCGATATTCTGTTGGGGAGAATATCAAATGAAACTAGACTCGCGGGGGAATCTAGGGAAGTCCTTACCGTTAGAGGTGTGATATTAACTTAACGGGTTGGAAATAGTCTTGTCAGAAGTGTAATGTTAACTTGACAAGGACATGAGTTAGAGGTGTGATGTTAACTTAACTCATCAATCATCTCAGTTTTATAAGAGAAAACTGAGGGTGTCACTGTCATAGGTGTGATGTTTAACTTAACAGTGAGGGTAATGCTAGAGGTGTAATGTTGAACTTGGCATTAGTCGTCTCGGCTTGAAGAAGTCGAGGAAAGGTCATAGCCATAGGTGTATTGTTGAACTTAGCAATGACTCGGATGCTAGAAGTGTAGTGTTAACTTGGCATCGTTCGTCTCGGCTTAAGGAAGTCGAGGAAAGGTCATAGCCATAGGTGTATTGTTGAACTTAGCAATGACTCGGATGCTAGAAGTGTAGTGTTAACTTGGCATCGTCCATTTCAACTTCGATATGGAAGTCTGAAGAAAGGGTGACTGTCAGAGGTGTAATATTAACTTGACGGGCACCTGGTATACTGCTTAGAGGTGTAATGTTAACTTAAACAGTAGTTTGTCAGAGGTGTGATATTACTTGACAAGAATTGGCTCTTGATAGGAGCAATTTGAGGACCTGTCATTCTATTGATGAGAATTGACAAGTGGAATTTGAAATGCCAGAGGTATAGTGTTAACTTGGCAATTTTGAAGTTTGCTGCTCTATGTAGAGGTAACAAGCGGGGCTTGTACTCGACAAGGAGTATTCATTACCAGAGGTATAGTGTTTAACGTAGTAATGTTTGCATTTTTGTGTCCTACCATTCTATGGATGAGAATTGGTAAGAGATTTTGGAGGAGAGAGTGGAATCAGGTCCACTTAGGATTTTTAGCAAACCCTCAGCTATCAACGGATTTGAGATGCCTTTACCAACTACCGTTTGAGTTGGGCTAGCCATGCTATTCCCCTCAGCATGATGAGTTGTCGAGGATTTATGTTGGGCTTAAATGCCAACGTTTTCCTCTATCCTTAGCCGTCGAAGGCGTCGGATGTTTGATCAGAGGTGTGGTTTTAACTTGATCGGCAGAAGAACACCATCTAGGGATAGTATTTCTTCAGGAATTTGCCATTGATTGGCATCATGAGTGTATCGCCATTAGAGGTTATGAGACGATACGATCCATTCGAGTAGACCGACTCTACTACAAATGGTCCTTCCCATTTGGGTTGGAATTTTCCCTTCGTCTTGTGCGTCATGACCATGGGTCTCCGGACGGCTAAGACAAGGTCGCCTTTCTTGAAAGTTCGCGTCTTGACTTTCTTGTTGAAGGCTCTGGTGATGCGAGCTTGATAAAGCTCGATCTGCTGCTGGGCCTGCAGACGCTTGTCGTCTAAGGCCTCCAGTTCTTGGAGTCGCTGTCGATACTTCTCCTCTGTCGTCATCTCGGCGGTCAGGGCGACGCGTAGAGATGGAATTTGAATTTCCAGTGGGAGGACAGCTTCACATCCGTACACCAAGGAAAATGGCGTGGCTTTAGTTGGGGTTCGCACGGTCGTGCGATATGCCCATAAGCATTCACCCAACTTATCGTCCCAGTCTCGTTGACTTTTCGAGACGAATTTCTTGAGAAGCTTGCCAATAGTCTTATTGAAAGCTTCCGCGAGGCCGTTGGCGGGAGGATAGTATGCTGTTGAAGACACACTCTGGATTCTGAACTTGGCACAGAATCTCTGGAAAGCCTGGCTGATGAACTGGGGTCCATTGTCATGGACGATCCGCCGAGGCACACCGAAGCGATAGATAACGTGATGTTTCACGAACTTGATCACGTTAGACGATTTTACCTCTTTTAGAGGAACAGCTTCGGCCCACTTGGAGAAGTAATCGGTTATTGCTAGAATGAACCGATGTCCTTTCGATGATGGTGGGCTGATGGGGCCGACCACGTCCATCCCCCACATTTCAAACGGCCAAGTAGAGGTCGTAGAGTGGAGGTACCCTGGTGCCTGATGGATGAAATCGCCATGTATTTGACAGGCATGACATCTTTTGGCGTAAGCGACGGCATCGGCGACCATTTTGGGCCAGTAGTACCCCAATCTTTGGAGTCTGTTTGCCAGCTTCGGACCAGGTTGATGAGCTCCACATGTGCCATCGTGGGCTTCTTTCAACATTTCGCGGGCCTCTTTTGATGAGAGGCACCGGAGTAGGATCCCGTCATGCGATCGACGATAGAGTGTTCGCGTGATCGCATTATAGTAGAATTTGGGGGCTTTCCTCCGAATGGCGGCCGCCTCTTTGGTGTCTTCGGGCAGGATGCCGTATAAGACATAATCAATATAGGGGAATCGCCAGTCTTTAAGCTCTGGATCGGTTGACACTTCAAGTGTCTCTTTACCGCGACGATCTCCTGTTGACCCTGGGTAGTCTCCGGGGGGGATTTTTGGACAGTATAGGTCGTGGCTATAGACGAATACTTTCTCCATTGCTCCAGCTGGGAGAGCTAGGGAAGCTGCGAGAGATGCGAGGGCATCTGCATGCGCATTTTGGCTTCGCGGCACATGGTCGATGTAGAAGTTTGAAAACTTCTCCGCCATGTGGATTGTCGCGTCGTAGTAGGGTACTAGATCTTCATGTCTGACCTCATACTCTCCGCGAACTTGGCTGACGATGAGTTTGGAGTCACCGTATGCCTCGAGATTTTTAACGCCAATCTCATCGGCGAATTGCATCCCAATCAGGAGAGCGTTGTATTCCGCCACATTGTTGGAACAGGGCTCGGTTAACGAGATAGCTCGGGGGATCACGTAGTTTTGTGGGGAGACGAGTACCACTCCTACCCCCGCTACTGTGTGTCCCTTGGGGCTTGCCCTTGATGCACCATCGAAGAAAAGTTGCCATACTTGTCCTTCAAACGATGTCTGGGTTAGGCATACTTCGGCGACCTCATCTGGGAGATCCTCATAAAGTTTGGCTGCCCTCGGATCCGGATGTTCAGCTAAGAAGTCCGCCACCGCTTGTCCTTTAATGGCCTTCTGTGGCAGGAAGTGCATCTCATATTGAGAGAGCAATATAGCCCATTTCGCCAGCCGGCCATTCAATGATGAGGGCTTTGTCATAAGCAACCTCAGGGGGTTGACTTTTGATATGACATTTATGGTTTGGCCTACCAGATAGTGTCGCATTTTCTGAATAGCGAACACCAAGGCCAAACACTCCTTCTCGATCGGGTTGTACCGATGTTCGGCCCCGATCATCGTTCTACTGAGGTAGTAGATTGCTTGTTCTCGTCCTTGGTCATCATTCTGAGCTAGTAGAGCTCCCAAAGAATGATCCATCGATCGGACGTACACCAGGAAGGGTTTTCCGGATACCGGAGCTGCAAGTACTGGTGGTTGGGTGAGGTATCGTTTGATCTCCTCGAATGCTTGCTGGCAAGCGTCGTCCCATATGAACGAGACTCCCTTCTTCATCAGCTTAGCGAAGGGTTGGCATCTCCCAGAGAGATTTGAAATGAATCTGCGGATGTACGCCAATCGTCCTTGCAATCCTCTGAGCTCCTTGAGGCTTCTGGGGGGTTGCATCTTTTGGATAGCACGGACTTTCTCCGGATCCAAATGGATTCCTGTGGAAGTTACAACGAACCCTAGGAACTTGCCGCTGGCTACCCCCAGGAAGGACTTGGTGGGATTCATCTTCAATTGATGAGCCCGCATGATGTCGAAGACCATCTTCAGATCAGCTATGTGATCTCCTTTAATGCGACTTTTCACCGCGATGTCGTCGACATAACATTCCACCGTTTTGCGTATCTGCTGATGGAAAATGGTATTCATGGCCCTTTGGTATGTTGCCCCTGCATTCTTTAAACCGAAGGGCATGACGGTGTAGCAGTATACTCCTAGAGGTGTCCTGAAGGAGGTATGCTTTTCATCGTCAGGGTACATCTTGATTTGATTGTATCCTGAGAATCCGTCCATGAAGGACATTCGCTCGAATCCGCAGGTATTGTCAATCATGACATCTGTGATTGGCAATGGGAATTCGTCTTTGGGGCAGGCCTCGTTTAGATCGCGGAAGTCGATGCAGATCCGGATCTTCCCGTTCTTCTTAGCAACGGGGACAATGTTAGCTACCCAGTCGGGATGTTGTTCCTCCCTGATGAAGCCGGAGTCAATAAGCTTCTTGACTTCTGATTGAATGGCCTCCATTATTTCGGGACGAAACCGTCGCTGCTGTTGCTTGACGGGTTTTACGTCCGGACTGATGTTGAGGCGATGCATAGCCACTTGAGGATCAAGTCCAGGCATGTCCTCGTAATTCCAGGCGAAGACGTCTATATACTCTTGTATAAGAGATATTAGATCATTCTTCTCTGATGGTGACAGGCCGTCACTTATGAAGATGGGCTTGGGGTTGGCTTCATCTCCTAGGTTGATCTGAACAACCTTGTCTTCTGTGGGTGGCTCACGCTGTTCAAAGCGGATATCCCAGAGAGCATTCAGATGTTTGATCCAGGGGTCTGTATCCGACTGGATCATTTCTTCGTCTTCGTCTTCCAGATGGCTTGTTGAAACCATGTTTACAGAAAGCCCTTTGAAGATGTTGCCAATACTGACATCTGATTCCCACGATGACGTGTCTGAAGAGTGATCATGGCCTGATGGTTCCTCAGAATCAGAGGCTGACGGCACTGGGGTTGATACATAGCCTAACCCCGGCGGGTCTGATGATAATAGTCAGGTGTTTTCCCTTTTGGTACAAAAGATCGAAGCAATGATCTCCTTCCTTTGCCGAAGTTTAACCCGGGCCTGTTGATTAGATCGTACCCCATACGCTTCATCATCTTGAGCGTTCTCGGTTCATAATGATTGAACTGGGGGGATTCATCCTCGCCTTCTGATTCTTCATGGGGCGTTGGTTCAGACATGATTCGTCCAAAGAGGATAGGTCTCTGGCCCTTTTGTCTGGCTGGAACCATAAATGAAGATCCTTGCGCGTCACCATCATCATGGTACGTCCCGAAGGATGATTTTATAGGTACATGCAATGATGTCAGAGCATTCATTGCCGACCATACATCCTCGCCCATGTCGGTACTAGTATCCGACGGTATTGACTCAGATTCATACACAGGAAAATACGCGAAATCTAAGTCTTCATTAATATACCAACCGCCTGCATCGTCGGTGGTATCAACATCGAGCTTATTAGTGCTCTTTACAAGTGGTTCTAACTCCCATAGGCACTCTTCTTCTTCGGGCTCGGTGTCAGCTTCATTACCAGAGTCTGGCTCCTCTGGTTGCGGGGTTCCATTATTCTCCTCATATAAGAGGGAATCCGTGAAATAGTTCTCGACCCCTTTGAACGGATGCCTTTCGGCGATCAACGTTCGAACCTGTCCGCTCTCGTCAATGTATTTCATGACTTGATGGAGAGTGGAGGGAACGATGGAGTTTTGGTGGATCCATGGTCGTCCCAGCAACAGGTTGTAGGAAGTGTCAGCGTCAATGACATAACACGTCACTTCCGATTTGAGGCTCCCGATCCGGCATTTGAGCTTGATCTTCCCCATCGGGCGGGAGCTGTTGGCATTAAACCCATAAATAGTCGTCTGGGTTGGGTTCAGACGATGGGCGGGAATGCCAAGAAATTGCATGACTCGGCGAGGTATGATGCTCAGTGCGGACCCTGGGTCTACCTGGATGCGGTTCACCTCGGATGACCCAATATACCCCGTGAAGTATAAGGGTCGGTCATGCTTTCCTTTAACCTGCATGTCGTCTGCTGTGAAGGAAATGCAGGGAACAGAGGTGTGGAGGCAATCCTCTACATCTTTCTCTCTCGGTACGTGGGTCAGAAAGACCTCAGCGTTCGTCAGGGCTTCTTGTAGAGCCTCTCTGGTTGACTTAGATAGCCTCAGGAGCTCATACAAGGTAATGCGTGCCGGGATGTTGGCTAACTGAGCCAGAACATCGAAGCGGTAAGATGTCGAAGATCCTTCCGCTGCACTTCTTGAAAGAACCGGGAAAACCGAGTTTCTTTCTGTTTCTCCACGGGTGGTTTTGTGGAGGGCTGAGCTGGCTCTACAGCTGGTTGAGGAGGGACCACCGCCTTTTCGCCGTACTGCTTCAAGTACGCCTGCCCTGAGCGGGTGCCTGATGTCGGTTGGTTGGGCTCTGCTGCCAGGACCACTGTCTCCTCTTCTGAGTCGGTCAGCGAAGGAACATCAGCGTCTGCTTCCCGGGAAGAAGCGCAGATCACGTGGCAAGATGAAGCCTTTCCTTTGCCTTTGGACTTCCTGTTGGTCACAGTCGTCCATTGCTGCTCGTCGACGAGGTCAGGGTGGACCCACATGATTCCTCCTTCAGGTGTAGGGACCGGGACCAAGCCCTTCTCCTGCTGCTGATGAGGGTCTGTATTGACCACTCTCAATTCTCCTTTCGGGACAGATATCACTCCCACGGGCATCGGGGGTCGTGTCCCGAAGTGGAGTGCCGACGTCATGTTGGCCGCCCTCTGTTTCTGCTCCGGTCGGAGTTTTAATACCTCCGCGTCAATTAGGGCTTGAAGGACGTCCTTGAAGATGTAGCAGCTCTTGGTAGGGTGCCCGAGCATCCTATGGTACAGGCAGTAGTTGGGGTTGTCGGTCTTGCCGACTTCTTCTGGGCGCCTGATTTCAGGGAGCTTCAGTCGATTGCTCTTGTTGAGTAATTTGAAGAGCGAGTCGACATGTTCCTCCTTGAAGGAATATTGTTTGTTGGCGCGGGGTTGGCTGGAAGAGCCACCTGCTCTGCCTGTTTGAGGCTTGACGGGAGATTTGGTCTCCGTTGCCAAGTTATCCTTCCGTTTGGTTTGGAGGGATGTGTCTGGCGCACGCCTTGTCGACCTTTCTGGCCTGGGCCTGCCTTCTTCCGCTCTGACGCGGGCGACAATCTCTTCAGCCTGTTCACCTTGCTGGACTAACTGTTTCCAGGTGCGGCTTTCTGCTACTCCTATTTGAGCAAGGAGTGAAGTTTGGAGATTGTGGCGACATGTTTCCACCAGGGTGGCCTGGGTCATGCCGCTCGGACATCGGAGTGCCGTGTTCCGAAATCTTTCTACGAAAGACTTAACGGACTCTCCCTTTCGTTGCTTGGTAGCTAAAAGGGTAGGCATGGTAATCTCCGAATCATCCTCGAAGAAGCGTGTTAGGAACAGCTTCTCGAGGTCGCCCCAGTTCTTGATTGAACCTTCAGGGAGTTTCATAAACCATTCAAAGGCTAACCCTTTCAGGGTGCCAATGAATAGACGTGCCAGGATGGCATCGTTATCTACCACATTCCCAGTTTGGGATTTGAAGTAGTAGATATGCTGGTTGGGCGACCCCTTTCCGTCGAATGCTTGGAGAGTTGGAGCCTTGAATCTAGGAGGGTACGGGACTAAGTCCCACTCGGCCGGATATGGCCGGACCACTCCAGCTTCTTGGAGATCTTTACGACTGGCAAGGGCGTTGAGTCGTTGCTCCAATAGGCTCATTCTTTGATTTTGAGCCTTCTCCGAATCTGGGTCGCTTCCTGCATGTGCTGAAGGTCTGGACACATTCGAAGGAGTGGATCGTCGTGTCCCATCGGAAGGATCAGAGGGTGGACTTCCTCCTCTTCCCCTTCTAGCTCTTGGCCTTCTGGGAGGAGATCTTGCCCTCTCGTCAAGCAATTTCTCAAGCATATGCTTGAGGTCGTCAATGGTTCTCTGCTGAGAGGAGAGTACTTCCATTTGGTGCTTCTGCATCCGGGCCAGGTACTTAGTTGTCTCCTCGGGAGCATTTGCTGTGTCCTCAGGAGCATCTGCCATGTAGGCGGAAACCTCCTTTCCACCGGAAGAATTTGAAGCCCATGATTCTATCACAACTGAGTGAGAATCATCTTCCCTAATGCCGCGGGATAGGGCATTGTAGTCAATTGGGGTGATGGCTCCAGTCCGGGTACGGGTGTGTCGATACACCCCTTCTGGCTCAGAGTCTGACCCCTCTGAATTGAACATAGGTTGTTTTCCCCTGCTTCTGCTTGTCATATATGCAGTGAGCTCCGGGTACTCAACGTCAGGGAAGGTTCTCCTTCGGTGGGAGCGTCTTCTTTTAGCTGACGGGGGAATCAGGGTCAGCTGTCTAATCAAAGACGGCTGGTGAACGCCTGATTCGCAATGGCATTCAGAGAGCATCTGGATGAGCTGTTGACAGCAGCAAGAAGAAGTGGCCTGATTGGCACTTCTTTTCCTTGTCAAATAATCCCTCAAATCCGTGGGAGGGGGATTAAATAGACTGGCCTCACAGCGTCGAAGACGGGGGGCAGTCATGTGTTGCGCTGTCTGGACGCAAGTCTCAGAAACGCGGAGATCACACTGTGGCGTTACGCGCGTCTGGCGTCTCTGTTGAGACGAGACGCGGTCCTCGCGTTGCAGTCTGCTGCGTTGGAGCAGAGAGACTTGGGACGTTACGTGCGTCTGGCGTCTCTGTTGAGACGAGACGCGGTCGTCGCACTGTTGTCCACTGCGTTGGGGCAGAGACACTTGGGGCGTCACGCGCGTCTGGCGTCTCTGTTGAGACGAGACGCGGTTCTCGCACTGTTGTCCGCTGCGTTGAAGCAGAGGGACTTGGAAGATAATGGGCTGCTGGGCCCCACGCCTGGGAACGCATGCGTCCTGCGTTTGATGAGACGCAGAAACTTCGCTTCGGCGTTTGGTAAGTTGGTCTCCAGCAGACTCAACTTGAGGAATCTCGCGTTTGGGTCGCCAAACGCGGATTTCTTGCACTGGTCGAGGTGCGGGCAAGGCATCATATTGAACGCCGCGTCCAACCCCAGTCAGAGAACCATCGGTTCCAACCGAGTGTTGACGCGCGCGTCGTCTTTGTCGACGCTCGGCATTTCGATTGCGTCGTGGAGGAGGAGAGAAGCCAACAACTTCCTGGTTTGAAGAACCAGGGCTGTTCACCACGCGGGTCTCTTGGGAGACGTTGACGCGGGGTTTCTGCGAGACGCGGGCGTTCTGCAAGACGCGGGCGTCACGCGAGACGCGGGCGTTGTGCGAGACGCGGTCGATCGCAGCAACAGTTGTGCCGTGGACCACGCGGGCCTTCAGAGAGGCGTTGGCGCGTGGGTTTTGCGCGTCGCGGTTGATCGCAGCAGAGGCGTTGGATGTTACGCGGGCCTTCGAGGAGGCGTTGACGCGTGAACTGGGCGCGGCACAGTGGGTGACAGCAGCGCCTGGTTGAGCCACAGATTGGGCTTCGGGAGGCTGCGTCGTTGAGACCCTGCGGCAGACGCGGGTCTTGGGGCTCTTGGAGCCAGAAGAGAGAAACTCTTCATACTTCGCCTGGTCGAACTCAACGACGAGTGATTCGACCATCTTCCCCTTACAGAGAACGTCATCCTGCACCACGATGTGCTCATCGGTCACGAATGTAGTCCCCAGCGGAGTCGCCATCTCTTGTACGGTGCGGGAAAGAGATTTTGCCGTAAAATTTCCTTGAATCAATTGAAAGATTACAACAAAAAACAATATTCCGACTACAAGGGAGGGAGGATGCTTGGATCTTCCCTTTGTTTAAGGCTGGGTTCTTCGTGTGGCGATGGAGAGTGAATCTTGTTCTCCGTTGACCAGATGACCGTCCTGGACCGTCGGGGGTCTTCTCTTCGGCCGGTAGGGGAGTAACTCAGCTCCGGCTACCAAACTCTCAAAGAGGAGGTAGGCGAAGATAGGCTAGTACTCAGTAAGCCTGTTGAAGAATCTCCTCTCTCTCGGTCGTTGACGTCGGGCTTCTCTCTCTCGATGCCTTGATCTTCTGACCCTCTGGATTCAAATCTTCCACCAATCGACCCATCCACCATAGCCAACAGGGCTATTTATAGGGGTCTTAGGGGGTGATCGTGCCCCCTAAAAATGCGCCTGAATGAGGGCCACTACCCGCCATACGCGCGGTAACTGACTCCCCACGATCTGGGCGGTTGCAACTGAGACGCGGATTTCAGACTAAACGCGCCTTGATGCTGAGACGTGGGCTTCAGGCCGGACGCGCCTTGGATGCTGAGACGCGAGCTTCAGTCCCTTGCGTCTTGGATGATGAGACGCGAGCGTCGAGCCAACGCGCCTTGATATTGAGACGCGGGCTTCGGGCCGACGCGCTTTGATGTTAAGACGCGGGTTTCGAGCTAAACGCGCCTTGATGCTGAGACGCGGGCTTCAGGCCGACGCGTCTTGAAGTTGAGACGCGGGCTTCAGGCCGACGCGTCTTGAAGTTGAGACGCGGGCTTCAGGCCGACGCGTCTTGAAGTTGAGACGCGGGCTTCAATCCTTTGCGTCTTTGAGACTGCTTCTTTGGTGGCTTGCCTGTTAGTCATTTTTAGACAGCCTACAATAAACATGCTAATGTAGTTATTTTCACATTGAATTGCGATGAGGCACAAAATTATCATCATAATGCCGAATCGACCGAGTCAATTCCGATTCTCGGCCTAGTCAGTCTCCTCCGAGTTGAGTCGACCGACTCGTGACTCGGACTCGTCTCGGAGTGGGCCGAGACGGATACGACTCGGCTAACTCGTCTCCGACTCGGCCGAGTCTTTGAACCATGACTGTAATACCCTTCAAGTAATACAAGTTGTTTCGGCGATCGGCCTTCAACACCACCATCGAGCCCTTTGTCATTTTAAGAACTCCTTCCTAATAGACACTCCGAGACCAATGATTCCAAAGCTCCTACAGAGATCAAGTTCCTCTTCAGCTGAGGTACATATCTCACTTCTTTCAGCTCCCTCACCATCCCATCAAACATCCTGATTGGAATAGTGCCAACACCCTCCATGATGCATGGATGATCATCGCCCATGACGACCGAACACCCCTCCAACTTCTCAAAACTGGTAAACCAGTCTCGATTAGGGCATACATGATATGTTGCACCTGTGTCCAAGATCCACTCGTTCTCACCCGAGTAGCCTATGACAGGAGTGGTAACTGAAAACGAGAACACCGAAGAATCTGAATCTGATCCATCTGCCTGTGATTTTCTGCTTGCAGTTTTTACCACTTTTGCTAGATTTGCTTCAGACTTTGATTCTTTCTTCTTTCCCTTGAACTTTGGACAGTCTACCTTCCAGTGCCCAATCTCTTTACAGAAAGCGCACTGATTTCTCTTAAGATCCCTGAATCCCGACCTGGATTTTGATCTTCCTCTGATCTCCTTTCCCTTCCTTGATGAACCTCTGCCTCTTACTTCCAATGCCTCCGCCGATGACCCTGACTGAGAAGGATGCCTCTCATTCTTCCTTGTGTCATAACTCATCAATGCAGACGACACCTCATCATAATCCAAGCTCTGCCTTCCATTAATGAAGGTCAGTGTGAATGTCTCGTACTCCTCTGCAGGAAGTGAATTCAGAAAGATGATCGCCTTATCTTCCTCATCTACTGAGACATCCACATTTAGCAGATCTGTAAGAAGCTTCGTATATCGGTTGATGTGCTCATTTACTGTGCTCCCCTTCTTCATCCGAAACTGATACAGCTTACTCTTAAGCTGCAACCTGGACTCTACACTCTTCGTCAGGTACTTCTTTTCAAGGGTTTCCCACAGTTTCTTCGCTGACGTCTCATGTTGCACAAGGTATTTTATGTCTTGTGACAAGCATGAACGTATCAAGCCACATGCCGACCTGTTCATCTTCGCCCACTCTTCATCAGTGGTAGTGTTCTTCTTCCTCGCCAATAGGAGAGTGTCTTCGAGGTTTGATGCATTCAGCGCATCCATAACCTCGCATCTCCACATACCAAAATTGTTAGTCCCATTAAACTTAACAACTTCAATCCTTGGGTGATTGTTCATTGTCTTAACAGATGCAGTTTCTTCTGCCATTGAGATTTTTTCCTGATTCTCTATCTATGCGGAAGTAACAACCAACTTGAAATAGATCCCAACACAAATAAAAATCGGATTTTTACCTGTCCCTTGAAACCCTAGATCGAGTTTCTCACTGGATCTACTTCAACACAGATTCAACGAGCCCTCCTTGCGTCCTCCTGAGATCGACACACGATCTCCACGAACACCGTTACTTCTGATCTGAGATCGACACACGATCTCCACCGGATCAGATCTCGAGCCCTTCGAATCCTCAGAAATCCCAGTGCAACCCGGAAGCTCTGATACCACTTGTTGTGCGCGCTATCCAATCACAACAACCAAACAATAGAGAATCCCAAGATCTCCAGCACAAAGAACAACCCAACAATCACACGAAGAACACACAAATCACCAAGACAAGATTTAACGAGGTTCGGCCTCAATGCCTACGTCCTCGGGGCAATCAATGGAGAGATTTATATTTAGGAAGATGATTACAGTAGCTCTTCGTCTCTTTGAATGCAAGAGAACTCACAGCTAATACAATTTCGCAGAGTACAAAACCCTAGAATCAACATTAGGCTTAAATACCTCACATCAGCGGAGTAGCAGATTTCACCCAAACCCGACTGTCGGTCGACCGGGACGGTCGACCGACCTCCTCTTCCGGTCGACCCGACGGTCGACCCAAGAAACCCGAGAGTTGGGTTGTTTACAGTCAGATCATCCGGTCGACCGGGCCGGTCGACCCAGAAAACCCGAGAGTTGAGTTTTTCTGCAGTCAGAGCACTTCGGTCGACCCGCCGGTCGACCGCCCAAAACCCTGTGCATGCTGTGCACGTCGGTCGACCGGCCCGATCGACCGACCCGCCTGTCTTCTGCTGCTGCTGCTATTTCCTGCCGCTGTCCCTTTGCCTTTCATCATCGACTTCCTTGGCGATCTTCGACGGCACTTTGCAATCTTCTACAGTGGCATCACCTCCTCCTTTAATATCCTCTCTCCTCCAACATGGACATGGACATGTCGATACATATATGACACAATACATGACATACTCATAGTATTCTAAAAATCTGCACACGAAATGACTACAAAAACGTGATGACTGATATGTGTACAATATGACAGAGCTTCACAGCCAAGTCTTCATGCATCATAACTGTAGTCTATATCATAACTGTAATCTTTATGCAATACATAGTGTGGAATGCAAGAACATTTTAGAGGAAAGGGAAAATTTTGATTTCTTGATTTAGCTGGTTCAGTTTGGTCATCTTTTCTTTATCATCACCATTATAAACCCTATTTTCTAATAATTATTAAGATAATATTTTGCAAATAGTGGACAATGTAGTAAAACTTTCACTTGACGAATTGGCCAGAGGAATTTTCACTCTACAAATTTGATGGGACTTCTATTGTTGGAGAAGATGTGTTTTTATATGTGATTTTTGAAGTTGGAGAATGAAATTAGAGTGAAGGAACACAAGATTGTTGCAGATATAAAGCATGTTATGAATATTAAAGCACAATATAAATACATGTTGTAGATATAAAGAATCCAAAAGTAGAAACATGATAACTTTTTGCACAAGGGTCCCCTCGATGGTCTTAGCAGCCACCTCTGCATTGGGCTATGAATTACAGTGCAACAATGCAATACTACTGAGAGATCTGGATAGTAATTACAGAGTTATAGAGGCTGAAATAAAAGCTTTGTAATTTCTAATTGGTGACCTTTTTATTATGGAAGGGTAGTAACTAAATCAATAATGTCCCTGCTTAATGAAATACAATTCCTTGTGAATTATCTTGAAGTGGCCATCTGCTCGATGATTCGTTGCAAGGAAGGAAGCAGAAACACTAACCCACGCAAATCCTTGAAAGTAGGGTGTGGGAAAGCCATGAGACACACGCGCGCGCGCGTATTTCTGGCCTCCTATGATGGGAAGGAGATTGTTTGGCTTGAAAATCTGTAAGCCAAGGTGGTGTTTATTGGATATTTGTCTTGCACTGAGTAGCACGGACACTTTCATCGTGAGGTCGTGCCGTGTCGGAAACATGATAGTTCTATCTTGTATATTCTTTTTAGAATTTGATATGTGTCAATGTATCTCATCATGAATACCCGTATCGGCGTGTTTATGTTTGTGCATGTAAGTCTTGCATCCAGGTGAGTGTGGGTGCCCAGTTCAGGTGGATTGATGAGTTCTAAAGAGTGTAGGGATTCAATTGAGTATTGAGTAGGAGGTTTGGATATGCAGCTAAGAAAGATGGACTAAGGACTATGAGGGGTTTCCCCTTTTGGGCCAATTGGGTTAGAGTTTAAGGGTCAGGGTTTCAAGCGATATATTTTTGTTTCCTTGCATGCTCTTGGTTGAGCATTTGTTTACTAAAAAACGTCTTTGATCTGTGATGTATAAGCATGTTTTTCTAGGTAATTCTTAAAAACATGACAAAAAACTGAACAACCATCATTTGTGTTATATACTTGTATATGTGGCTATTCTCAATCTTAATGCAAAGGCATATGAAAGTTTCTGTTGAAACAGGTTGAATTGTTTCAGCAGCCACATGTTCTGCTGTTGCAAGTGAGAAATTCAATCCTCTGTCTTCCTGGAGGCCGTCTACGGCCAGGTGAATCAGGTTAGAAATTTATCAGAATACTTTTGGACTGAAATTGTTTTGTCAGTTTATTTGAGCTTTCCTAAACAACCCAATATTGTTCAGTCTGCATTTTCTTAAAGTACTGAACCCGGTTAGTGATATTTGTCACTTTAAGGATAATGCGATAATTTTCTTTTAACAGACACTGAAGGGCTGAAGCGGAAGCTGTCAAGAAGGCTCTCTCATAATGATAGTGATAGTGTTGATGATGATTGGGAGGTACAGAAGTTTATAGTTATCGTGATAGTCCAATGATAGACATTTTACGCAACACAGCTGAATCCTCCTTGATTTCTTCTTATTCAGATAGGAGAATGCATCGGAATGTGGTGGAGGTCGGACTTTGAAACCTTGCCATATCCATATATGCCCAGGAAATATAAGGTACATGTATATTTTTTATCCATGACCCATATCTGCGGCTAACTTCAGTACTAAAATTTTCTGTCTTTTCTTCTTTAAAGGAATGCACAAAGCTTTTCCTAGTTCGGTTACCAATGACAAGAGAGTTTGTTGCGCCAAGAAACATGAAACTGCTTGCCGTTCCGTTATGCCAGCTTCATGACAACTGCAAGGTGTGAACGACCGACATTCATATGTTTGATGTGAATTGCACATTGCTTTTGTTTGTCTACTCATTCTGAACAATTGCATGTTGCAGATATACGGTCCAATTATATCCGGAATCCCACAGCTACTGTCAAAGTTTTCCTTCAACGTCGTACAAGATTAAGTTAGAGCTCTGACCAGTTGATGGGTTGGTATATATTGTACTAATTACTTTGGTACACTCTTAAGTTTGAGAGCAAGAACACTAGTAGAACAGTTTTTGTGTAGAAACTTTGAACATAGTACAATATGTCTTTGTACTTCCGATTTCTCCGTGTTTTTGAGTGTGCAAGTAAAGACTAGTTAAGTTTCTGCTGCAGGTCTTCTAAAAATCTTACAGTATACAATGATTAGTGTAGACTAGAGATTTTCGTCATCTGTAAATGTGATTAGAAGTTTCTATGATGGATAATAGCTGTTAATTGGGAATTCTGTTGATGTGCTTTGGTGGCTGGAGGGACTGAAGACATGAAAAAATATTCAATTCATCAAAAATAAATTTTGCAGGTAAAATGGACTTGTTCTTGTTCTTCCAGCTGTCCTGAATCATGCAGTCTGAAACAGTCAAGCTTATGATTAGTCAAAATCGTAAACTAATTGATATCAATTGTTATTTTTGTTCCAGGATCCGACCACAGCTTTAGCTCCGTGTTTCAAGGGCCTGAGCATGACACACGAACCCTCGGTTCTGCGGCGGCGCGGCGGCGGCGATCACCATCCATCTTCTTCCAGGTCCTTTCCTCAGTATCCTACCAAGCAGAATGCTCTCAATCAAGACAGTTGGCATTTGCGCGAGAGTAGGTACAAAACGTGTACCCAAAGCTTAATCAAGCACATAGATTATCAATTATTGAGTATTAGATCGATTGATTTAGTTAACGAAAATGAGATTATGGGCATCTCTCTGTTTAGTTAATTGCTTCCTGCAAGGCACGAAACTGAGCTCGTTCATGGTGAGGATTTATATGCTTGGATTGTAATCCTGCTGGAATTCTGCAGGGTTTGTGCTTTAAGTCATTGTTGCTGGAAGCAAGCCCAAAGAGCAGTATCATTGTCTTGGCCTGGGAGCTGGCAGTTGAGTGTGAAGTTGAATTTAGCAAAAAAACTTGAACACTGATCAAATGTTTATGGCTTGAACTCTTGGGTGAACTTGTCAATAATCTCTAGAAAAGCCAGTTGGCACGAATCAAAATGACGGTAATATTGGTGAAGAGAACTCTATTATTGAAGAAATTGAATATAGTTAAGGTGTGAGGGTCCAGTGGTGGATGTAGGGATGGCCAGCGGGGCGGGTCGACCCGTTTCGACCCGCCCCGCCCCGCCCTGTGCGACCCGTTTGAGTCGCACAGGGCGGGTTGCGGGTCAACCCGGACCCGCCCCGTTTAGGGGCGGGTCAACCCGAGTTGACCCGTCCCGTTTAAACGGGACGGGTCAGATTCGTCCCGTGACGAATCACGGGACGAATCGGGTCGGGGAAAAATTTTCCCCGACCCCTCTTCTTTCTTTTTTTTTTTTTAAGTCCTATATTATTATATATGTGAGAGGGGAAATTAGTTTCGGACCCCTATTTTATGTTTTTATTTTTTTTAAACCCTCAAAACTTAAAAAATTACCTATCATGAAATTTTGAAATTTTTAAAAAAATATAATAAAAAAGCGAGACGGGTCTAACCCGTCTCGGCGAATCCGGGTAACGAATCGGGTCAGAGACCCGATTCGTTACCCCGATTCTTGATTCGTCTCGTTTAGATTCGTGACGAGACGGGTCCAACCCGTCTCGTCATGGATTCGTTGGCCAGACGGGACGAATCAACCCGATTCGTCCCGTTGGCCACCCCTAGGTGGATGCATGAATGTGTGAATGAAATAAAATAGAAAATTAAAGTAAATATTAGTATGAGCATAATAAAATAAAGTAAAAAAGAATAAAATAAGGCATAACGAAGGCTTGAATATATAACCACTAATATCTTAATTTGTCATGAAAACAGAGATCTGGGTTCAAATTCTATTTACACTAGATATAGTATATATTACAAAATATTTTAAAAAATAATTATGATTCATGAAATTTTATTTGGTTCGCGGGATACATCTTGATTTTTTTTTTCCTTCTTTTTGTCATTTGATTTTCAAACTATAAGTAACTATAAATTAACGTAAATTTAACCAACAGTTGAAACATCACATAAAAAAAAAAATGTAAATTATATTCTCAAGAAATAACATTTAAATAAATAAATAAATAATGCAAACACGCTGTTGGCGTGTTGATATCATTAGTTGGGCCCACACGCTGTCCTCTCTCCACAATCAATTAATTAATTAACCAGTACTTTTTTTGCTAGTAATTTTAGTTAAGACTTTTAGGAGAGAGTCCCACCCGCCACCCGATTCTCTCTAAAGGGAGAGTTTAGTAATTTTTGCATGTTAGCCCCTTTCAATTTATCATATTAATTCTGTTTGTAATTTCGGTGGACAGCTTTTCTGAGGTCTAAATGATCCTTTTGACTTGTTGAAACTCTTGAGTCTTGGAAGAAGGCAGCAACAACTCACATGCAAATGCTCCTCTGTAGTCATAGCTATAATCATTCCCCCCACACCCACGCGGCTTCACGAACATCCACCCCCAACCTCCTTTCCTTAAATAACACCTCCACCCCTGCCCCTTAACTCCCCCATGGATGCCTCAAAATAACACCAACTACAACAAAATGGAAGGAGGAGGGGAATCTCCTCCCCCGTTTTGGTCTAGAACTCTCTCCTCTAACTCTAACTCTACCAACAACTCTTCTTCTTCTTCTTCTTCTTCTTCGAGCTTCGTCCCTCTCGTTTTGGTACTGTTGACTTCCATCTTTCTCATCTTGTTCTTACCTTCGTTTATCTCCTCCTCCTTTAAAGGATTCCGGCCGGGCATCGCCAAGAACGGCTGGGACCTCCTCAACTTTGTCCTCGTCGTCTTCGCCATCCTCTGCGGCGTCCTCGGCCGCAACAAGACCTCTGCCGAAGGTGGTGAAACGTCACTGTCAACGCCGCTGCGCCAGCAGACGGCGGTGCCGGCCCAGTCCAGCAGCGGCTGGGCCGGACCCGGCCCAATCCGGCGGATGCGGAGCAGCTCCTCGTACCCGGACCTCCGGCAGGAGGCCTGGTGGGGCCCCGCCGACGACGGGTGGCGCTTTGCCGATGACATCCAGCTGTACCGCAGCCCGCAGCGGAGATCAGACCACCACCACCGCCAACACCGGTGGGATTACCACCACCAACAAAATAGCAACAATGCCACTGATTATGACGTCATCAAGACGATCCCAGTGGACACTGTTGAGATAAAAGGCAGACTCCGCCGCCGTCACCGCCCAGATCTCGATCTCCCCCGCCTCCTCCTCCTCCTCCACCGCCGCCACGTCAGCAGCGGGATCAGCAGCCGAGGAGGCGGCACGTGAAGAAGTCCCCCCGGAAACCCCAATAGCGGAGACCAGATCTGCCCCGCCTCCTCCTCGTCCGCCTCCTCCTCCGCCGCCGCCGCCGCCGCCGATGACGCCGCCACGGCCGCAGCCGTGGAAGAGAAGAAGCTGCCGAGAAAAAGAGCTCTGGAGCGAAGGACATCGCTGCGGCGCTCACTCAGTTCTATCAGAAAAAGAGAAAGAGAAGCAGCGGCAGCAAGATCAAGAAGATCCACAGCGATGAAACGATCATAGATCCCGACACCAAGTTTCCGTCCACTCCGCCACCGCCTCCGCCTCCCCCGCCACCGCCGCCGTCAATGTTCCACAACCTCTTCTCTCACAAAAAGAGCGGCGGGAGCAAAAAGAGAACCACTCATTCATCATCGTCACCTCCTCCACCGCCGCCACTGCCGCCAAAACCCGTCAATCCCCCAATCGATAAAATGAAGCACAAGCCGTCACCATCGTCGAGATACCCTACTTATCCGCTTCCGTATTCGCCGCTCCGGCCACCGCCACCTCCGCCTCCGCCGCCGTCACCACCAGTTGCTACTATCAGCAATCTCCGTGGAGTAAATGAGGAGAAGGAAGGGGAGTCATTGTTTTGCCCAGCCCTGATGTCAACAACAAAGCTGAGATGTTCATTGCGAGATTTCGAGCTGGATTGAAGCTCGAAAAATTGAATTCGATTCGGGAGAAACAACATCAGCAAGAAAAAGAACAAATTGAAGTGGTGATGGCAGATGCAAAGCTGGAGGAGAGGGCAATTAAGGTTCAAATTGAGATTTACATTTTTTTTTTTTACAATTTTTTTTTTGGTTTATGTATATTGGCTTGATTTATTTATTTGTTTGTTTATTTTAATATATACATATATAGTGAGAGACATTTGGATTGTTTCAACAAATACCTCCAACTATGGATCACTTTAAACTATATGTCTCAATTTTAGGTCAATGTATTTTGCTATCCTAATTATTATTATTATTTACATACTGCTACCCTACAGCCATTAACGATTCTGGTGCAAAAGACTAAAATACCACTGTGAGGTATTTCTGTTAAATTTGGGTGAAAATGAGCAACGAGTTCTGATCATGGGGGCGTTGGCGATGAGGTGGGTCAAGGGGAGGAAGAGTGATTTGGTTGAGGGAGGGGTAGGGGAGGGGGGAGAGCGATGTTGAATTGATGGACGGCACGGTCAGTGGAGTCAGAGAAAGGGGAGGAGGAGGGAGGGGCACGGTGGGTGATGGGGATGTCGCAGCGGTGGATGAGCTCCGTGCAGCTAATGAGGACTAGCGGGAGTGGTCAGAGGAGGAGGAGGAGGAGGAGCAGGGGCGGGGACGGCTGGGGTGGTACGGGGGAGTCGAGTGTGCTCAGCATTGCAATGAGATCACTGAGACAATCAGATTGCATTGGCTTGCAGGAGCTGCATTGTTATTAATACAAGTAGCAGAAGAAGAGCAGCATCTGATGAGAATGGTGGTGGTAATGGTGGCTTGAAAGGACATGGTCTGCAGAGGAGGGGGTAATACTGGGTAGTGGCATGGGGAGCCATTTAGAGGCACTGTTCATCTCTCTCTCTTTCTCTGTCTCTTTGTATAGACGGTAGCGTCTCGCGGAAGAGGGGGAGGGCCTCGACGATCGGGGATGGGGCAGGGCTGCCAACAGAATTGGTGAAGGAGTTGATGATGGAGTTGCGACGAGCGCGTTCACAGTGGTGACGACACCGGCGGCGGAGGATGGGGAGAAGACGGCGGGCTTAATTTGCATGGAAGAAGACGGACATTTTCGTTTTTAATTTACCCGTGAAATGCACGTGTTGTACATAATTAACAATCAAAGCTAACCGAGGGTACCTCATCGTGTATCATTTAAATAGTTTAGGATAGCAAGATGTATAATCGAGAGCGTATAATTTAAAATATGCGAAAAATCGGAGAGATTTTAATGAAATTATCCAAAGGGACATTGGCTGATAGATGGAGCATGAGTGTATGAAAGCCCAGGTTGAACTATTAATTGGCCGGGTTTTGTGACACACATACACAGAATATATATTACTATTAAGGATTGTTTTAATAATAAATTGTTTAATAGAGAGGATCCTCAGTGGCTAGAGTTGTATGCTTTTATGGCTTGCCGTACAACCACCTCCTTGTTTCAATTGTTTTCTTCTATTCTTAAAAAAAGGGTATCCGCTCAGTAAGTTCTCTCTCTCATATCGTCTTGCACCTACTCTGCATCATCATCCAGCTAAGATTAGGGTGGCAGACGGGTCGCGACCTGTCAGACCTGATCCGACTTCACTCAGAGTTAGTGGTCTGAGTTTGGGTCGTAATACCTCGATCTCCTCTGTCGCCGCCCACACATCCGACCTCCTCGTCTCGATCTCCTTTGTTGCCGCCCATGCCTCCTCCTTTTCGTCTAAATTAAATTGTCAGAAAATATGCGTAAGCCCATTGTCGAACCAATGATCTCTAGTGTGTGAACTTAGTGCGATGACTAACTATACCACCCAACAACTTGATAATATAATGTAAAGAATTTGTATTTAAGGTTTAATAATCGGTTCAAACGGTCGGGTCGAGCCGACTAAGTCCGGGTCGGGTTTCGGTCTGAATTCTCGGTCAGTATAATAATTGGGTCGGGTCGACCCGACCCGATTATTATACGGTCGAGCAGTAATCGGGACCCGACCCGACCCAATTGCCACCCCTAACTAAGACTAGTGATGCTGCCACAGCTCAAACCCTAGATGGATAGAAGAAGAAGGAGGATTAGGTAAAAAACAGTCAATGGATGATATGAGCATAAATAATATCCCTGCTCATTTATAGGAACTTTTCTTTTCCTCAATAACCATGCCTGAAACCATCACCAACACCATCACCACCACCATCAAAGATGCCAACTTTATTTTGCAAAATGTGAAGGTGACAGATTGCTTTTCTAGGTATTTGGTGCCTTCGGGATGGGGTACGGAGCCGTATGCATGAATAAAAAACATTTATGTCTGTTATCAAGTCCTTATCAAACTCGTCACCCACGGGACTCTCCAGCAAATTCTATATAGGATTTTTAGATATGAACTCCAAGGGAAAGTAGCTACCTCAATCATTTTGAGAGAGATCTTTCAACATTCTTTCAAGTTATTTCAGTTATCTCAACTAAAATGCGTTCAAGGTAGGAGTCAGAGTTAAAGAACATTTCTGTCAATTTAGAGGTATTTGAAATAATCTAAGAATTGTTGAGGCATACACAAAATGACAAAGATTTACTCCATAGCAGTAACCAAATCAAATTGCGAGGATTTTTAATACAACCAAATTTCAAGTTCTCATCAAGATATCCAAGTACTTCAGTGCTTCTTGGGCAACAATTCCTTCACCACTGTTGGAAAGAGAGAGTTTATTGATGGGGAAGTTGATTAGGATCGTCGAGGGGTCGTCGAGTAATCGCCGAGGAAGCCGACGACGAAGACGAAGGAAAACAGCAGCAGAAAACAAGCAGCAGCAGCAAAACAGGTTCTCCGGTCGACCGGGCCGGTCGACCGGACGTGCACGACGTGCACAGTGTCTACCGAAATGACTGACTGTAAAGGGCCCAACTCTCTGTTGGAATCGGTCGACCGGACCGGTCGACCGGTAGAAGGGTCGGTCGATCGTCTCGGTCGACCGACAGTCGGTTTTGGGCTGAAATCTGCAGTTCGGAAACCTGTTGTATTTAAGTGCTGCTAGTGTTTTCTAGGGTTAGTATCTTATAGAAGAACCTGCGAAATTAGAAGGCTAAGAGCTCTCTTGTATTGAGAGAGGCTAAGAGCCATTGTAATCATCTTCCTAATTGAAATCTCTCTCCGTGGATTGCCCCGAGGACGTAGGCAAGTTGGCCGAACCTCGTTACATCTATTGTTTGCGATTGGGTTGTTCTTCTTGTTTTGATTTCATTGTTCTGAGATTGAGATCTGATAGATCCTCTATTGAGTTGTTGTCTGTCGAGCACAACAAGTGGTATCAGAGCATCCAGGTTACGCTTGGGATATTCTGAAGATTCGAAGGGCTCCAGATCTGATCAGGTGGAGATCGTGTGTCGATCTCAGGTCAGAGGCATTGGTGTTCAAGGAGATCGTGTGTCGATCTCAGGTGGACGCAGGGAGGGCTCGTTGAATCAGGGGTGGAATAGATCTGGTGAGAAACTCAAGCTAGGGTTTCAAGGTAGAGGTAAAAATCACTTTTTTTATCTCAGAAATAGATCTATTTTGCAAGTATTTGATCTTCCGCATTGTAACGCCCCGATTCCACGGATACGGGGACGTCACTGCGACGTATATGCGTAGGTCCGAAAATGCACCCACACATATACGCTAAGCAAGGTACAACAAGAAATGATCAGAGTGCATCACAAAGCGCGGTATACACACATATGCCAACATAAAAGTACTATACAAAGTCATCACGGTATGATAAACATTACATAATACATATGTCTTTTATCATACAAGTCCAAAAGTGAAATATACAGCAAAAATACAAAAGAGCTCACGAGTAGGATGGAGATCCCGTGAGTCAAAAGGAGTCAGGCACAAGGATCTGGAGCTGGGATGCCTGCTCGCAGGAAGAGCTCGATCTACGATGGGTGACTCCACTCCGATCTAGCTACAGAACCTGAATGTGCAAATCCAAGGGGTCAAGACATATAACAATAAATGAACTACTGCCAAATGGCTAAGAGACATGAATGGGGTCAGAATACAAGCATGGTATATAAGAACGGACATAACATAATCGTAAAGCAGGAAATACAAGTAAAACTGATTTCAAGCAAAAGTGATTATATATGCTTAAGTTACTGTCCCATGAGACTAGTACATCGAAGGAATAATCCAAACAAGGAACCCTCATACATATACCCTTATCTCATGCCACAGGAAATCAAGCGTATAGAATCAGAGTTGCATATCATACGATAGTCAAAACGAGAATACATAGCAGGTACAACAATAATCCAAAACAGGAACAAGTAATAGTCAAGACCGGAATCATCACTAGATCATGGAAATCATAATAAGTGTCACAACTGGGAACATAACTGGAAACATGCCTGGAATATCAAGAATCATAACAATGTTCATAACAGTATCAATTCTTATTATTATTACTCGCCTAACCCATATATCTAGGTATGTGTCTCGGTATCGATCCCAACTCACATACATCCATATATAAGAAAGTCGAGGGTCGTTATCGGAAGTAGATGGAGAACTGATAACACTTCTTATAGTAGTTTCCATACACCTGGAACCGGTTTGGAGGCCCAAAGTCCCCCTAACAGTCATATAATGTGGCCCAAGGTCCCACTAACAGTAATCTACCATGTATCACCCACCTACTATAAGCAAGGTATCATTCCGGCATCCATCACTTCCACCCATACCCCATACAAGTTGTAGCTTATTAAGGATTATCAGTTTACGGGAAAAAGGTGAACATGACAGTAATAGCCCTACAGATTCAAGAGGTGGCCCCCATGGATTCAAGAGGTGGCCCCCACCGTGTGGTGTGGCACTTTGTTCCATGTGGCACTTTGTTCTGAGGGAGTGGATTCTAGAGGTGGCCCCCACTGAGTATGGTGTGACACTTAGTTCCATAAGACAAGGCAGGGTCCCCGTAAACAAGATAATCATATAGTCAAATGTATCATGCTTGGTTTAAGGGATAGCATGACAAGGTGGTGATATATAACAAGCAATAAAACATAACAATGAATAAATAGTTGACCGGGTCAATCATGACATAACCGGAGGGTCTAACAAGGTGGTGGCATGTCAATGGGTCAAGTGATAACATGTAGGGTGTCATGTGATATACATGTGTTAAAAGGAAGTAAATAACTGACAAGGCTGTAATAAAGTAAGGCAAGTGGAAACATAGGAAATAACATAGGGTTCAACGACCTCGAAGGGTCTGCCACGCATGCTATAGAATAAGGAAAGATTAATAACACGGCAAGGTACAAGTACAAGAATAAGACAAGCAATCGCGTGGGCATACACAAGCATGACAAGATGAGGTGACTAGGGTGATGTACTACAAGTAATAGATCCCTGAGTACAAGGTACATTCACATGAACCAAGCATAAGATCCATTATGTAACATGTCATGCAATACAAGTATGAAGCATAAACAAGGCTAATATGTCATATATGTATCAGGGAAGGACCAAAATCAGAAAGGGAAAAGAGTCAGAAATTCTGGCCCAGAATTAGGCTATCGGTCGACCTCCGGTCGACTGCCGGTCGACTGGGGATTGAACTAACGGTCGAGGCCCGGTCGACTGCCGGTCGACCGTACAAAGTGCGTGAGCTCCAGGTTTGGCCGGTCGACTGCCGGTCGACTGGTCCACAACAAATTCCTTAAGCCGGTCGAGTCATCGGTCGACTGCCGGTCGACCGCCAGCTCAAAGTTGTGCACGTTGTGCACAACGGTCGAGTGATCGGTCGACTGCCGGTCGACCGATCCTCTGAAATCTGCTGTTGTTAAGGCAGAAAAATCAGATTTTTGGGGGGTTCGATTTAATGGTCTAAAGATAGGATTTTATGTCATGGGGGGACCTGATCTACCAATACAAGCACACAAAAGATGGTCTAGCCTTGGAGAGTAGATAATTTCACATGGAAAGATTAGATTTAGTTCTTGATGACCTAAAAATGGAATTTTTATAGTATAAGTGTGCAAGGATTTTCATCACAAGTATATGAGGAGTTATCTAGGTCTTGGTGAGTAAGGTACTCACTTGGATGGGTTCAATTTGGAGCTTGATCCAATGGAGGAGAAGATGGCTTCAATCCACCAAGTTGTTGAAGCTTGAGTTGAAGGAGTAGATCTTGGTGTTGCCTTGGGAGTTGGAGGTTGAAGGTGAAGTCCTTGTTGAAGCCCTTGATGAGTTCTTGAAGTCTTGAGATGGAGGTGAAGAGTTTGGGGTTTCTTGGTGCTAGGTTTGGTGAAGGAAATGGGGATTTTGGAGGAGTCTCTCTTGTTGAAGTGAAGGAGGAAGAAAAGGGGTGATTTGCAATTGAAAAGAAATTTATAGTTTGGGATGATTGTAAAGGAGATGGAATTTGTGTAGAAAGGAGGGGGCCTTGTGTAAAAGAGGAAGCATGAGGTGTCACCCCTCTTGCCACTTGGCCGGCCATGGGAGGAGAGAGAATGAGTGGGGTTAGGTGAAGTGTGAGTGGGAAATGAGGTGGCATGACAAGGTGGAAAATGGAATTTGCAATTATTGGAAAAATGCCCGAAATTCAAGTATCTCGGAATGATCTGGAAATTTTACCAAAAATCAAGAATAATATATAAAGACCAATAGTGAATTCCGTTCGAAGAAATACTGTATAGTTTTAAAATTAAAAATCCCGGAATCAGTTATTTACCGACTCCGAAAGAATTTCCATAAAATCATAAAATTCTCAGAAAAAGAATATAGACAGAAAATACGATTCCGAGAAATAAAGTCTAAAGAACCATCATGAAATTCTAAACTGTTTGGGAATTAAAAATCCGGGAATCGGTCAGCGGCACTGGCCGAAGCCGGTTTTGAAGAAATTCAATTTAATCCGAGAAAAATCTAGAAAATCACAGAAAGTCTAATATATTGGAAAATAATATTTAAAGTTGAAATCGGTCAATTCTACACGTCAGAAATACCGAATCGAAGAATATACTATGATCGGGCCCTCGGCTCCGACTAGGGCTGACTCCGAGTCCACGAATCCAAATCCAATATAAAATACTCGTGTAAGGAATTCATGATACAGAATAAATACAGGAAACAAATCGAAAAAATACGATCGAAAATCAGAATACGAAACCAAGTACGTATTCCGGGAACAGGGTATTACAATCTACCCACCTTACAAAAAATTGCGTCCTCGCAATTTCGTTAAGGGGTAAATTGAATACAAGGAGGAAGAAGGCACGAATAAAGGCTTCATAAAACTAAAACCAAAACAGAGGATAAGATAAACACAAGAAGGACTAGAATGAACAATGATAGAATGACAATGGAAAAAATATTAAGAAAGATAACTAACTCAAATACAAGAAATGGGGTAGTGGTTACCATGAAATCCTAAGGCTCCTGATCTGGATACTGATCTTCCCACCCTGCTGCAACACCTGAAGCCTCTGCTGCCATGAAGTGAACTTGGCCTCTGCCCTGATCTGCTCTGGCTCTCATCCCTCTCTGCTGATGATCATACCGTTGGGGTGGAAATGGGGCTCTCCGGTCAACGGGCTCTGGGTTTCTCCTCAGTGGCGGTGCTGGAAGTGCTGGGACTGGATGTGCTGGATCTGGAAGAGCTGGTCTAACTGGTGCCGTATGCTCAAACCTCCTGTACCGGCAATCCCTTAGCGCATGACCTCTTGCCCCACATGCCAAACATAATCCATTGGCCACCCGACAATCTCTCCTGTAATGTCCGGGTCTGTGGCAGAAATTGCATGTGATCTGAGGAAGAGGGGTCTGGAATGGTCTCTTCATCATCGGGCCCTGGGTTGCCCTATCCGCATCCTCCTCATCCATCAACTCAAAAGGCCTCTTCTTGGCTCGGCTCTTCATCTGATTCTCCTTCTTCTTCTCCAGTCCACGCTCTACTTCTCGAGCTATGGTGAGAACCTCTGAATATGTCTTCAGCTGCAGGGGCATCAAGTATACTTGTAGGTCCACCTGCAGGCCCTGCTGAAATCTGCTCGCCCGCTTCTCTTCATCCGTTACCATGTACGGGGCGAAGCGGCTCAATCTGAGAAACTCCGCGGCATACTCATCCACGGACTTACTCCCCTGCCGAAGTCTGATAAATTGCTCTTCCATGTCCTTCTGAGCTGTGACAGGGAAGAATCTGCTGTAAAAGCTCTTGGAGAAGGTGTCCCAAGTGACAGGCTTCTCCAACCTGGCCTCCTCTGCTAGCCACCAAGTCCTGGCTATATCCTTCAGCTGGATCTTGGCAACCTCCACTCGGTTCTCCTCTGGAATTCTGGCTGCAATCAATAAGTCCGATGTGTCCGTCAGCCATTGCTCAGCCTCCAAGGGTTTCTCTCCACCCGTGAATATGGCTGGCTGCAGCCTCCTGAAGTCTGATATGTTCCCCGGCCTCTGTCCCTTAGGTGCTGCTATCTCTTGCCGGAGAAGCTCGGTCTGCTGCTGCTGATTTTCCATCTGCTGTTGCTGGTTTTCCATCATCATCTGGATAACCCTCAATATATCCACACTCTCTCCCGCTGCTCCATTCGATGCTGATCCCGAGTTGCTGCGACCCGATCTCCTCTCCATCGATACTAGGTATGGATAGACTGGAAGGAGCTGGAGAAGGAAATGGAAGGATTTTAGGATATGAGGGATGGAATCAAGAAGAACGAGATAATTCAAAGGGACTAGACAACTTTGTACATTGATGTTGGCATCCGCAAATTACTAGAATTTGCTACTTGTTTGTACTTTTAGGTTTGAGAGCCTAGGCTCTGATACCAACCTGTAACGCCCCGATTCCACGGATACGGGGACGTCACTGCGACGTATATGCGTAGGTCCGAAAATGCACCCACACATATACGCTAAGCAAAGGTACAACAAGAAATGATCAGAGTGCATCACAAAGCGCGGTATACACACATATGCCAACATAAAAGTACTATACAAAGTCATCACGGTATGATAAACATTACATAATACATATGTCTTTTATCATACAAGTCCAAAAGTGAAATATACAGCAAAAATACAAAAGAGCTCACGAGTAGGATGGAGATCCCGTGAGTCAAAAGGAGTCAGGCACAAGGATCTGGAGCTGGGATGCCTGCTCGCAGGAAGAGCTCGATCTACGATGGGTGACTCCACTCCGATCTAGCTACAGAACCTGAATGTGCAAATCCAAGGGGTCAAGACATATAACAATAAATGAACTACTGCCAAATGGCTAAGAGACATGAATGGGGTCAGAATACAAGCATGGTATATAAGAACGGACATAACATAATCGTAAAGCAGGAAATACAAGTAAAACTGATTTCAAGCAAAAGTGATTATATATGCTTAAGTTACTGTCCCATGAGACTAGTACATCGAAGGAATAATCCAAACAAGGAAACCCTCATACATATACCCTTATCTCATGCCACAGGAAATCAAGCGTATAGAATCAGAGTTGCATATCATACGATAGTCAAAACGAGAATACATAGCAGGTACAACAATAAATCCAAAACAGGAACAAGTAATAGTCAAGGCCGGAATCATCACTAGGATCATGGAAATCATAATAAGTGTCACAACTGGGAACATAACTGGAAACATGCCTGGAATATCAAGAATCATAACAATGTTCATAACAGTATCAATTCTTATTATTATTACTCGCCTAACCCATATATCTAGGTATGTGTCTCGGTATCGATCCCAACTCACATACATCCATATATAAGAAAGTCGAGGGTCGTTATCGGAAGTAGATGGAGAACTGATAACACTTCTTATAGTAGTTTCCATACACCTGGAACCGGTTTGGAGGCCCAAAGTCCCCCTAACAGTCATATAATGTGGGCCCAAGGTCCCACTAACAGTAATCTACCATGTATCACCCACCTACTATAAGCAAGGTATCATTCCGGCATCCATCACTTCCACCCATACCCCATACAAGTTGTAGCTTATTAAGGATTATCAGTTTACGGGAAAAAGGTGAACATGACAGTAATAGCCCTACAGATTCAAGAGGTGGCCCCCATGGATTCAAGAGGTGGCCCCCACCGTGTGGTGTGGCACTTTGTTCCATGTGGCACTTTGTTCTGAGGGAGTGGATTCTAGAGGTGGCCCCCACTGAGTATGGTGTGGCACTTAGTTCCATAAGACAAGGCAGGGTCCCCGTAAACAAGATAATCATATAGTCAAATGTATCATGCTTGGTTTAAGGGATAGCATGACAAGGTGGTGATATATAACAAGCAATAAAACATAACAATGAATAAATAGTTGACCGGGTCAATCATGACATAACCGGAGGGTCTAACAAGGTGGTGGCATGTCAATGGGTCAAGTGATAACATGTAGGGTGTCATGTGATATACATGTGTTAAAAGGAAGTAAATAACTGACAAGGCTGTAATAAAGTAAGGCAAGTGGAAACATAGGAAATAACATAGGGTTCAACGACCTCGAAGGGTCTGCCACGCATGCTATAGAATAAGGAAAGATTAATAACACGGCAAGGTACAAGTACAAGAATAAGACAAGCAATCGCGTGGGCATACACAAGCATGACAAGATGAGGTGACTAGGGTGATGTACTACAAGTAATAGATCCCTGAGTACAAGGTACATTCACATGAACCAAGCATAAGATCCATTATGTAACATGTCATGCAATACAAGTATGAAGCATAAACAAGGCTAATATGTCATATATGTATCAGGGAAGGACCAAAATCAGAAAGGGAAAAGAGTCAGAAATTCTGGCCCAGAATTAGGCTATCGGTCGACCTCCGGTCGACTGCCGGTCGACTGGGGATTGAACTAACGGTCGAGGCCCGGTCGACTGCCGGTCGACCGTACAAAGTGCGTGAGCTCCAGGTTTGGCCGGTCGACTGCCGGTCGACTGGTCCACAACAAATTCCTTAAGCCGGTCGAGTCATCGGTCGACTGCCGGTCGACCGCCAGCTCAAAGTTGTGCACGTTGTGCACAACGGTCGAGTGATCGGTCGACTGCCGGTCGACCGATCCTCTGAAATCTGCTGTTGTTAAGGCAGAAAAATCAGATTTTTGGGGGGTTCGATTAATGGTCTAAAGATAGGATTTTTATGTCATGGGGGGACCTGATCTACCAATACAAGCACACAAAAGATGGTCTAGCCTTGGAGAGTAGATAATTTCACATGGAAAGATTAGATTTAGTTCTTGATGACCTAAAAATGGAATTTTTATAGTATAAGTGTGCAAGGATTTTCATCACAAGTATATGAGGAGTTATCTAGGTCTTGGTGAGTAAGGTACTCACTTGGATGGGTTCAATTTGGAGCTTGATCCAATGGAGGAGAAGATGGCTTCAATCCACCAAGTTGTTGAAGCTTGAGTTGAAGGAGTAGATCTTGGTGTTGCCTTGGGAGTTGGAGGTTGAAGGTGAAGTCCTTGTTGAAGCCCTTGATGAGTTCTTGAAGTCTTGAGATGGAGGTGAAGAGTTTGGGGTTTCTTGGTGCTAGGGTTTGGTGAAGGAAATGGGGATTTTGGAGGAGTCTCTCTTGTTGAAGTGAAGGAGGAAGAAAAGGGGTGATTTGCAATTGAAAAGAAATTTATAGTTTGGGATGATTGTAAAGGAGATGGAATTTGTGTAGAAAGGAGGGGGCCTTGTGTAAAAGAGGAAGCATGAGGTGTCACCCCTCTTGCCACTTGGCCGGCCATGGGAAGGAGAGAGAATGAGTGGGGTTAGGTGAAGTGTGAGTGGGAAATGAGGTGGCATGACAAGGTGGAAAATGGAATTTGCAATTATTGGAAAAATGCCCGAAATTCAAGTATCTCGGAATGATCTGGAAATTTTACCAAAAATCAAGAATAATATATAAAGACCAATAGTGAATTCCGTTCGAAGAAATACTGTATAGTTTTAAAATTAAAAATCCCGGAATCAGTTATTTACCGACTCCGAAAGAATTTCCATAAAATCATAAAATTCTCAGAAAAAGAATATAGACAGAAAATACGATTCCGAGAAATAAAGTCTAAAGAACCATCATGAAATTCTAAACTGTTTGGGAATTAAAATCCGGGAATCGGTCAGCGGCACTGGCCGAAGCCGGTTTTGAAGAAATTCAATTTAATCCGAGAAAAATCTAGAAAATCACAGAAAGTCTAATATATTGGAAAATAATATTTAAAGTTGAAATCGGTCAATTCTACACGTCAGAAATACCGAATCGAAGAATATACTATGATCGGGCCCTCGGCTCCGACTAGGGCTGACTCCGAGTCCACGAATCCAAATCCAATATAAAATACTCGTGTAAGGAATTCATGATACAGAATAAATACAGGAAACAAATCGAAAAAATACGATCGAAAATCAGAATACGAAACCAAGTACGTATTCCGGGAACAGGGTATTACACGCATAGTTAGAGGGTCAAAGAAAGGATCTCAATGGCAGAGGAATCTAAGTCTGTTAAAACAATGAACAACTCCAGGATTGAAGTTGTTAAGTTCAATGGAACTAATAATTTCGGGATGTGGAGGTGTGAGGTCATGGATGCATTGAATGCACAGAACCTCGAGGACACGCTCCTATTGGAGAAGAAGAAGGCAACTACCACTGATGAAGAGTGGGCGAAGATGAACAGATCGGCATGTGGCTTGATACGTTCATGCTTGTCGCAAGACATCAAATATCTTGCACAACATGAGACGTCGGCAAAGAAGCTGTGGGACACTCTTGCTAAGAAATACCTGACTAAGAGCGTGGAGTCTAGGTTGCAGCTTAAGAGTAAGCTGTATCAGTTCAGGATGCAGAGGGGAAGCACAGTAAACGAGCACATCAACTGATTCACAAAGCTTCTTACAGATCTGATAAATGTGGATGTCGTGGTAGAAGAGGAAGACAAAGCGGTCATTCTCCTGAACTCACTCCCACCGGAGGAGTATGAGACATTCACGATGACGTTTATCAACGGAAGGCAGACCTTGGTGTATGATGATGTGTCGTCTGCATTGATGAGCTATGAGACAAGGAAGAATGAGAGGCATCCTTCACAGTCAAGCTCAGTGGCGGAGGCACTGGAAGTAAGAAGCAGAAGTTCATCGCGGAAGGGCAAGGAGGTGATAGGAAGATCGAAGTCTAGGTTGGGCTATAGGGATCTGAGGAAGGATCAGTGCATTTTGTGCCGAGAGATAGGGCACTGGAAAGTGGACTGTCCAAAGTTCAAGGGGAAGAAGAAGGAGTCGAAGGCTGAAACAAATCTTGCAAAAGTGACGAATACTCAGAGGAGCAGGTCACAGGCAGATGGAGCAGATTCAGACTCGTCAAGTTTCTCATTTTCAGTAAGTTCTCCCATTATTGGTAACTCATGGAAAGATGAGTGGATTCTGGATACAGGTACAACATACCATGCATGCCCTAATCGGGGCTGGTTTTCCAACTTTGAGCAGCTGGAGGGGTGTTCGGTCGTTATGGGCGACAATCAGCCATGTAGCGTGGAGGGTGTAGGTACAATCCGAATCAGGATGTTTGATGGGATGGAAAGGGAGCTGAAAGGAGTGAGGTATGTACCTCAGTTGAAGAGAAATCTAATCTCCGTGGGAATTTTGGAAACATCGGGCATGGTGATATCTGTTCGAGATGGCGATCTCAGGATGATCAAGGGCTCGATGGTGGTGATGAAGGGCGTCCGCCGAGGAAATCTATACTACTTTAAGGGTAGTACGATTACAGATCAGGTGGAGACTTCAAGTTCTTCAGATGATGTTGGCTCAGAGGACTGGCAGGGAAAGGTCGGACAAGAAGAAGAATCTTTGCGAGCTCCTGCAAAGATGGAATCAGTAGAAGGTGCTGCTACCTGCAAGTCAGAAGGTGGACATAGGGTTCTGGACAAGAAGAAGGTGAGTTTCAGCACCAGTGCTCACCATAATGAAGGTCTTCTTGATCGTGTTCACGTGAGTGTATGGGGACCTGCTAAGACGGCATCGCTTGGAGGTCACAGGTACTTTGTCTCGATAATTGATTGTTCATCTAGGCAGTTTTGGATATATCCGATGAGACAAAGGGGTGAAGCCCTAGATGTGTTAAGGAAGTGGAGCGGAAGAATGGAGAGGCAGATAGGTAGGAGGATAAAGGAGCTCTACATTGGTAATGTTGGAATAGACATTGACCGATTCCTACAGTTTGGCCAGAACACAGGGATTGCTACTCACTTCTCAACAGGTACAGATGAGTTGGCTAAGGATGTGGTCCGTCCCTTGCTGGAGGAGGTTCGGAGGTTATTGTCCAATGCAGGATTGGACAAGTCGCTTTGGACTGAGGCGATTGAGTATGCTAGCCATCTCAAGAATCAAACGACTGCGATAGGAGGTAAAGCTCCACTGGAAGATTGGTCTGGAAAAACAGCTCAATATTATGGTTTGCTGCGGGAATTTGGAAGTCCGGCTTACTTCAGTGCCAAGAATGGCAAGGTGAATCCGCAAGCAAGGAGGTTTGTCTATTTGGGAGTCAAGAAGAACAGCTACAGGTTGTGGGATCCCAAGGACAAAAGGATAGTTATGAGCAAGAATGTCACAGTTGGAGAGACTTCAGGGTTGAAGTCCATCGTCTCTCAGCAGGTGGAGAGGATGAAGACCAAGGGAAGATCGCAGCAGGTGGAGGTTGATGCTACTTCATCATCTTCAGGTAGTTCGGCATCAGAGGAGACTTCATCGGAGGTGACACCGGGAGGAGTTCAAGATACCAAGGGAGATGCTGAACAGGTTGACGACATTGCAAAGGATGTCGAGTTGAGTGCAGCCATTGGAACCAAGGGGAGACCACATTCGTGGTTAAAGAAGGATGAATCTCAAGCTTGTGAACGCGACAAGCTCAAGTTGAAGGCCGTTGCTCTCCATGATGGTCGGGAAGAGGTTCATATGGTTCGGTCTAACAGGTTCACTGCTGCAGGAACAGGTACTATTATTGGAGCTTGATGAAGCTCATCTTAATGAACTACGGTTGGCTTGATCCTTTTGGGCAAAGGTACGTAGGCAGCCGTAAAGGCGCAGCCATTGGTGATGCAACTCTTATGAAGCTATGTATGAGTTCTCGAGAAGTTGTTTGGAGCTTCACATAGAGGTGAAGAAGTGTGGTCAATGGAGCTTCACGTAGAGTTGGAGAGACTTCATGTAAAGGTGAAGAGACTTCATGTAGCGGTGAAGTGGTGTGGCCAGTTGGTCTTCACATAGAGGTGAAGTGGTTGTGATCTCGAAGAACAGTTTTATCTTCCGGAGTGGAGATGTTGAGCTTGCATAAGGAGGGGTGTGCATCCAGTTGAAGCCGATGATGTTTGGTTGGCTCTACGCAGACTTGGTTGGACCGTCAGTGGAAGACAGGTAGACTAGATAGAGCTAGTCAGTGGAGAGTCAGTGTTGGCTCATAAGGAAGTCTTCATGAGGTCATGAAGTTGCGGAGTAGAAGCCACAGTATGGTGATCGGCAGGTATGGAAATTCTCCTAAGGTGAAGTGCAGGGAAGGCATGTGTGATGTTTTCAGGAATAGATGAGCCAAAGATTCCAAGCCGAGATCGTGTGTCGATTTCGCCGAGATCGTGTGTCGATTTCGACCGGTGCGCGCAAGCCGAGATCGTGTGTCGATTTCGCCGAGATCGTGTGTCGATTTCGCCAGGTGATAGACTGGGGTTCGTTGGATGTCGGCTCAGATTTTGGAATCTTCGCCGAGGTGGAGAATTGTTGGAGAGAGAGAGTTTATTGATGGGGAAGTTGATTAGGATCGTCGAGGGGTCGTCGAGTAATCGCCGAGGAAGCCGACGACGAAGACGAAGGAAAACAGCAGCAGAAAACAAGCAGCAGCAGCAAAACAGGTTCTCCGGTCGACCGGGCCGGTCGACCGGACGTGCACGACGTGCACAGTGTCAGAGAGCGGTCGACCGCCCGGTCGACCGAAATGACTGACTGTAAAGGGACCAACTCTCTGTTGGAATCGGTCGACCGGACCGGTCGACCGGTAGAAGGGTCGGTCGACCGTCTCGGTCGACCGACAGTCGGGTTTTGGGCTGAAATCTGCAGTTCGAAAACCTGTTGTATTTAAGTGCTGCTAGTGTTTTCTAGGGTTAGTATCTTGTAGAAGAACCTGCGAAATTAGAAGGCTAAGAGCTCTCTTGTATTGAGAGAGGCTAAGAGCCATTGTAATCATCTTCCTAATTGAAATCTCTCTCTGTGGATTGCCCCGAGGACGTAGGCAAGTTGGCCGAACCTCGTTACATCTATTGTTTGCGATTGGGTTGTTCTTCTTGTTTTGATTTCATTGTTCTGAGATTGAGATCTGATAGATCCTCTATTGAGTTGTTGTCTGTCGAGCACAACAACCACCTCCCCAGTTTGAGTTGATCCTAAGGCGCTTAAGACTCTGCTTCAATGTCCTGGAGATTGAGGGCTTCACTGGATCGGCAAAAAATTCTTCCACCTCCTCGGCGGGCGCGCGTGTGGGGATGTGGCTCATGGCCCAACACTTATAATAGTAGACATGAGAGAACTTGGTATATATACTACTCAACTTCCCATCTCCTATCTAATGTGGGACTAAAACTAAAACCAAATAAGAGGGAAACTCAAGTTTTTCCTCCAACTCAAAAACTCATCCAACAGAAACAATGAAAAGAAGGAAGAACTGTTTTAAGTTTATTGAGTTAAAAATTCAAATGGCTGATTGGGTTATAGCAAGCTTGGTTGTGCTCCGGTTTTCAATCAACAAGTTGAGATGTTGGGCCTGTTTGTTTTCCCGCAAAAGGCCGCAAAATCGCAAGTCGTAAAACTTCTTTTCTATTTTTCGCTATTTGTTTCGTTTCAAAACATCTTGCAAAATACAACTCTCATTTCACACTTGCAGTTGCTACAGTTAAATTTGTGGTCATATAAATCTCACTTTTACACTCAAATTTTCCCACTTGCAGCTGCTACAGTTAATTTTGTGGTCATATAAATTCCATTTGTAATACACTTGCAGTCCGAAAGCAGTTACTTGATAATCAATATATAATTTAATATTATTAAATATTTAATATATTTAATATTTTTAATAGTGTTTAATTTCTTACCTAATTATTTTATATTTGTATTTTTTAGTTTTTTATTATGTTTAATATTGTTTTAATATTTAATATTTTATTATTTTAATTTAATATTGTTATTTAATACTTTATTATTTTATTAATATTTACACCAATTTTCTTAATATTTTATTTAGATTTAATATTTTATTAATATAATAATAATATACTTTAATATAAAATTATTATATATTTAATTTAATTATTTCTTAATATAAATAATTACTTTATTAATATTATAATATACTTTAAAATTATATTAATATTTTATTATGTTAATATTGTAATAATTCGTTATAATAATATCATAATAATATTTTATATTAAATTTATATTTATATTTTACTTTGTTAATTTTATAATTTTATAATATTACAATATTATTATAATAAAATATAATATTATAATAATCTTAAGTATTTTATAATATTATAATATTATAACTATATTTTATTATTTTTCTTAAGATTTTTTTAATATTTATGTTTTATTAGTATCCTTAAAATTTTATTAATGTTCTTTAGATTTTCTTAAAATTTTATAATTATTTATTTAGTTAATATTTTAGTAATATTTTACTAATTTTATTAATATTTTATTAATATTATTGTTATAATTAAAATATTAAAATTATTAATATTTTATCTCAAATTTATTAATACAATTTAATTTTCAATAGTATATTTAGTTTAATAGTATTTATAATATTTAAATCACTGGTACAGTTAATTTTGTGGCTAATTTTTTCACTTGCGCTTTTAAGTTACCAACCAAATACCGTAAAACACAATATACTTTCTCATTCACACTTTCACTTTACCAACCAAATATCGTAAAATATAATATACTTTTTCATTTACACTTTCACTTTACCAATCAAACACTGTAAAACACAATATATTTTCTCTGCTACAGTTCACTTTTTCCATTCTCATTTTACGACTTACGACTTGTGACATTTTGCGACGAAACAAACATGACTGTTATTGAGAGGTTTGATGCTATGTTTCTGACGAATGGTAACAATTTACAGATAATCCCCAGGGATACAACCCACTGAATTCAGTTCAATCCAGCCAACTTGTGTAGCCTAGGTCACCGTAAACTGGACGTTGAACTCTCCAGATTATCATGCCATGTGGACAGAACTACGTCACGTGACAGACATCTGTTCACATGTATGTTTTTATGCCATTAATTGAGATAAAGAATGCTGCTGTGAGCTCAAATATAAGCCAAACGGGACGTCGCCAAACAACTTATCATGGCAATATGCAGTACTACAAATTACTTAACAGTAAACACAAATCCCGTTATGGACCGATATTTGTTGAGGTCTCCAGCGTAATCGGAATCAACATATCAAATACACTCCTACTTACCTGTAAAATTCTTCTTGAATACTAAACCAATGTCTTTGGTATCTTTGATGTACTGTATAATCAACTTCACTGCCTCCTAATGAACCCTTGTCGGGATCATGCATGTATCTGCTAATCATTGACTCATGACAGAAAAATATTCAAAACACTTGATTTTTAGTTTATAGATACTTGAAATAATATAGATAAACTTCAACAGAGTGGATCTTGTATTCGAATATCGAAGGATTGAATTTGAGTGGGAAGGATTCGGGGTCAAATCCTTTTGAAAAGATACAAGTGTGTGTGTATGTATATGAGAAAAATGTCTCTCAGCCGCCAGGTGAGAGAGACTCTTTCAGCTGTCACTTCAATATGTCGTAAACTTTCTGCAACATGATCGCAGTCCACTATAACATGGTCGCAGTTCTAAAAAATCATATATTTTCATTGTAATTAGCACTGTGACCATGGTAGTAATACTCTGAAAAATATTGCGACCTTGGTCACAGTCTTTAGAGAAAGACTGCGACCTTGATCTCAATCTTTAGAAAAGACTGTGACCATGACAGCAGTTTTCATAAAAACACTGTGACTTAATCACAATCCTCATATAAAACTGCGATCATGGCACTAGCACTCAAAATTGTGATTAAAATTCAGTCACGTTGTGCAGCTGGCGGCTGAGGTATATTATATGAAAAATCGTGAGGCCGAAAAGGCTTCGTAGTTTCATTAATAAGAACTAAACAAAACAATCAAAAAAAAAGAGAGAGAGAGAGAGTACAAAGATGTAAAAATACTGTTGGAAAGAGAGAAGTATTGCTGAGGAAGTTGACATGGATCGTCGAGGAGTCGTTGAGAGATCACCGAGAAAGTCAACGATGAAAAGACGAAGGACTTACGAAGGACTTAGCAGCAGAAAACAGCAGCAGCAGGAAACAGCAGTTTCGGTCGACCGACCCGGTCGACCGACGTGCACAACATGCACAAGGAATCAGCACGGTCGACCGTTCGGTCGACCGACTGAAAGTACCCAACTCTCTGTTGGGCACCCAGTCGACCGACCGGTCAACCGGAGGAAGGGTTGGTCGACCGGGCGGTCGACCGACAATCGGGTGCGGGCTGCGTTGCAGATTTGGAAACCTGTTATATTTAAGGGCTGCTGTTGGCTTCTAGGATTAGTAATCAAGAAAAGGGATTTTGCTGGAGCTCTCTTGCATTCAAAGAGACTGTTAGCAATTGTAATCATCTTCCTGGTAATTAATCTTTCCATTGGATTGCCCCGAGGACGTAGGCATTCTGGCTGAACCTCGTTAAATTGGTTGTTTGCGTGTGCTCTTTCTCCGGCGATTGTTCTTGTGCTGGTTGTGATTGTTCTTCGTGCGTGAGAGGTTCAAGGCGTGATCATCTATCGGGTTGTTGTCGCTGTTGGGGCACAACAAGTGGTATCAGAGCATCCAGGTTTCGCTTGAGATTTCTGAAGATTCGAAGGGCTCGAGATCTGATTTGGTGGAGATCGTGTGTCGATCTCAGATCAGAGGTATTGGTGTTCGCGGGATCGTGTGTCGATCTCAGGAGGACGCAAGGAGGGCTCGTGGAATCTGTGGTGAAGTAGATCCGGAGAGAAACTCGATCTAGGGTTTCAAGGAAAAGGTAAAAATCCTATTTTTATCTGAGTAGTGATCTATTTCCAGTTGGTTATTCTTCCGCATAGATAGAGGATCAGAAATCTCAATGGCAGAAGAAATAGCATCGGTTAAGACAATGTATTCTCACCCGAGGATTGAAGTTGTCAAGTTCAACGACACAAATAACTTCGGGATGTGGAGATGTGAAGTTATGGATGCGCTGAATGCATTGAACCTCGAGGACACTCTCCTATTGGAGAAGAAGAGGAACACGACCACTGATGAAGGGTGGGCAAAGATGAACAGGTCGGCATGTGGATTGATATGTTCATGTTTGTCGCAAGACATAAAATACCTTGCACAACATGAGACGTCGGCGAAGAAACTGTGAGAAACCCTTGCGAAGAAATACCTGACTAAGAGTGTTGAGTCCAGGTTGCAGCTTAAGAGTAAGCTGTACAGTTTTCAAATGAATAAGGGGAGCATAGTGAATGAGTACATCAACCGATACACGAAGCTTCTTAAAGACTTGGTAAATGTGGATGTCACGATAGAAGAGGAAGATAAGGCGATCATCTTTCTGAACTCACTCCCGGCGGAGGAGTATGAGACATTCACTCTGACCTTCATCAATGGAAGGCAGACGTTGGATTATGATGAGGTATCATCTGCACTGACTAGTTATGAGACGAGGAAGAAGGAGAGACATCCTTCTAGGTCAAGCTCATCAGCGGAGGCACTGGAAGTAAGAGGCAGAAGTTCATCGAGGAAGGACAAGGAGGTTAGAGGAAGATCAAAGTCCAGGCCGGGCTTCAGGGATCTTAAAAGGAATCAGTGTACTTTCTGCAGAGAGATTGGGCACTGGAAGGTGGACTGTTCGAAGTTCAAGGGAAAGAAGAAAGAATCAAAATCTGAGGCAAATCTAGCAAAGGTGGTTAACACTGCAAGCAGTAAATCACAGGCAGATGGATCGGACTCAGATTCGTCAGTGTTCTCTTTTTTAGTTACAACTCCCGTTATAGGCTACTCGGGTGAAAACGAGTGGATCTTGGATACAGGTGCAACAAATCATGTATGCCCTAATCGGGACCGGTTTACCAGTTTTGAGAAGCTGGAGGGGTGTTCGGTCGTCATGGGCGACGATCATCCGTGCATCATGGAGGGTGTTGGCACTATTTCAATCAGAATGTTTGATAAGATGGTGAGGGAGCTGAAAGAAGTGAGGTTTGTACCTCAGTTGAAAAGGAACTTGATTTCCGTAGGAGCTTTGGAATCATTGGGCCTAGGAGTGTTTATTAAGGAGGGAGTCCTTAGAATGACGAAGGGTTCGATGGTGGTGTTGAAGGCCGATCGCCGGAACAACTTGTACTACTTGAAGGGTAGTATGGTGACAGGGCAGGTGACAGCTTCTACCAGTCAAAAGGAAGATTCAACCCAGCTGTGGCACATGAGACTGGGATAAGCAGGAGAGAAGTCAATGCAAGCTCTTGCGAGGCAAGGGTTGCTGAAGGGTGCCGAAATCTGCAAGATGGATTTCTGTGAGCATTGCATCATCGGCAAGAAGACCAAGGTGAAGTTTGGCACAGCTTCACACTGCACAGAGGGTATTCTTGACTATGTTCACACGGATGTATGGGGACCTACCAAGACTGCATCGATTGGAGATAACCACTATTTTGTGTCGTTCATTGACGATTTTTCTAGGCGTTGTTGGGTGTACACCATGCGACACAAAGATGAAGTCCTAGAATTGTTCGTGAAGTGGAAGGCTAATCTGGAGAGAAGCACTGGAAGGAAGGTCATGGTCCTCCGTTCTGACAATGGAGGAGAGTACAAATCGGATCCTTTCCTACAGCTGTGCCTTGATGAGGGCATAGAGAGACACTTCACGGTACGAGAGACTCCGCAACAAAATGGGGGTGGCTGAGAGGATGAACCGGACCTTGCTAGAGAAGGTTCGGTGTATGTTATCCAATTCAGGACTGTCAAAGAAGTTTTGGGCTGAAGCTTTGGCATATGCATGCCATCTCGTGAATAGGTTGTCGTCGTCTGCAATAGGGGGAAGACTCCTCTTGAAGCTTGGTCAGGAAAGGCTGTTGGGGACTATGATTTGCTACGGGTTTTCGGATGTCCAGCCTACTACCATGTCAAAGAAGACAAGTTGGACCCACGGGCAAAGAAAGGGGTGTTTGTTGGCTTCAAGCGAGGAACCAAGGGGTTCAAAATTTGGGGTCAAACAGACAACAAGTTCATACTCAGCAGGGATGTCACGTTTGATGAGGTTTCTTTAATGAAGCCTACGGTCTCTTAGCAGGTGGAGACCAGCAAGACCAAGGAGCTATTGCAGCAGGTGGAGAGTGATGCAGATCTACCATCTCTAGAGGAATCAGTATCAGTTCGGATCATTCCTGATGTGACACAGGGCAGTGATCGAGTAGCTGAAGAAGATGCTGAAGAAGTTGAACAGGGTCAAGAGCAGGTCATGGGTACTGCTCCAGATCCTACTGCAGTGGAAAGACCGAGAAGGAACACTAGGAGACCAGGTTGGCTCACCACTGATATGGTCATTGCGTATGCACTTTCAGTTGTCGAAGAGACTATTCTATCTACTTTCAGAGAAGCTGAGATCAGTTCGGAAGTAAAGATGTGGAAAGCAGCCATGAATGTGGAGATGAAATCTCTTTACAAGAACGACACATGGGAACTCACCAAGTTACCCAAAGGGAAGAAGGCCATAGGATGCAAGTGGGTGTTTGCTAAAAAGTAAGGATCTCTCCAAGAAGATGCAGTGCGCTACAAGGCTCGGTTGGTGGCTAAAGGCTACGTTCAGAGGGAAGGAATTGACTATAACGAGGTATTCTCTCATGTAGTTAAACACTCGTCAATTCGTATTCTATTGGCCTTGGTTGCGCAGAATGAGTTGGACCTTGACCAACTTGATGTGAAGACCGCCTTTCTCCACGGCGATCTTGAGGAGGAGATCTACATGACACAGCCCACATGTTACAAAACTGCAGGAAAGAAAGAGTTAGTATGCAAGCTAAAGAAGTCGCTGTACGGATTGAAGCAATCTCCTAGGCAATGGTACAAGCGATTTGATAGCTTCATCAGGAAGAAGAAGTACACACGTAGCCATTATGATCCATGTGTGCACTACAACAAGCTCCCATCAGGTGAATATATCTATCTACTTCTTTATGTAGATGATATGTTGATTGCTTCGAGGTCGAGATCTGCTATTGATGCTCTGAAGAAGAATCTATCGTCAAAGTTTGAGATGAAGGACCTGGGCGAAGTTAGGAAAGTATTGGGCATGGAGATCACTAGAGACCGGAGAGTTGGCAGGGTGAGTTTGACTCAGAAGGGCTATTTGGAGAAGGTACTGCAGAGGTTTAATATCAGCAAGGATACCAAGTCTGTTAGTACACCTATGGCTCCTCACTTCAAATTATCTGCAAAGATGTCTCCGAGGAGTGTGCAAGAGCGTGAGTATATGTCTCACGTTCCATATGCCAGTGCGGTGGGTAGCTTGATGTACGCTATGGTGTGTACAAGACCAGATCTATCACAGACTGTCTCCATGGTGAGTCGATATATGCATGATCCGGGACAGGGTCATTGGGAAGCTTTGAAATGGATCTTGAGATACATCAAGGGAACAATTGATGTAGGCCTGGTGTTTGAGAAGGACAACACTGGAAAGCAAGAGTGCATAGGGTATTTGATTCAGACTATGCAGGTGATCTTGACAAGCGCCGGTCGACAACGGGATATGTCTTCACATTCTCACAGGCACCGGTGAGTTGGCGCTCCACACTGCAGTCTACCGTCGCTTTGTCGACCACAGAGGCTGAGTACATGACTATGACAGAGGCCATGAAGGAGGCAATCTGGCTTCAGGGGTTGCTTGATGACTTGGGCGTGGAATAGGATCTGCTGAAGATTAATTGTGACAGCATGAGCGCCATCAACTTGGCGAGGAACCAGGTCTATCATGCAAGGACGAAGCATATTGATGTCAGGTACCATTTCGTTGGGGAGATTCTGGAGGAAGGTGACATCGACTTGTTGAAGATTCACACTTCAGATAATCCGACCGACATGCTTACGAAGGTGGTGTCGGGAGTGAAGTTTGCACATTGCAAAGTTTTACTCCATGTCCTTCAGGTGGCTTGAGCTTTCTGAAGCTCATTCAGGTAAACTACGGACGGCTTGATCCCTTGGGCAGGGGTACGTAGGCAACCACAATGGTGCAGCCGCTCTCGAGTCGATGTTCGGCTCAGATTTGGAGAATCTTCACCGAGATGGAGAATTGTTGGAAAGAGAGAAGTATTGCTGAGGAAGTTGACATGGATCGTCGAGGAGTCATTGAGAGATCACCGAGAAAGTCAACGACGAAAAGACGAAGGACTTACGAAGGACTTAGCAGTAGAAAACAGCAGCAGCAGGAAACAGCAGTTCCGGTTGACCGACCCGGTCGACCGATGTGCACAACGTGCACAAGGAATCAGCACGGTCGACCGACTGAAAGCACCCAACTCTCTGTTGGGCACCCAGTCGACCGACCGGTTGACCGGAGGAAGGGTCGGTCGACCGGGCGGTCGACCGACAATCGGATGTGGGCTGCGATTGCAGATTTGGAAACCTGTTGTATTTAAGGGCTGCTGTTGGCTTCTAGGGTTAGTAATCAAGAAAAGGGATTTTGCTGGAGCTCTCTTATATTTAAAGAGGCTGTTAGCAATTGTAATCATCTTCCTGGTAATTAATCTTTCCATTGGATTGCCCCGAGGACGTAGGCATTCTGGCTGAACCTCGTTAAATTGGTTGTTTGCGTGTGCTCTTTCTCCGGTGATTGTTTTTGTGCTGGTTGTGATTGTTCTTCGTGCGTGAGAGATTCAAGGCGTGATCATCTATCGGGTTGTTGTCGCTGTTGGGGCACAACAAATACAAAATTGATCATTTCAATTCTAATAGAAGATCGCTGTCACTCATCCGTATTGACGACGTCTTTGCGAAGTCTTCAAGCCCAAAGAACCTTTCAGACGCTGCAAACACAAACATGACCCCAATCATTGTACTCTCCTCTGGCGCTATCCCCCATCTTGGTTTTGTTCATCTTCTATGCTTGATGTTGAGTGATCGATCCTAGAGTTGCTCAAGGAAAGATAAATTGATATGCTGGCAGTCTTTTCTTGCTGCTCGGTATTTGGCTGGGTCCAGGTTTGCAGAAGATGACTGCTCCCTTGTCCATTTATACACTTCACAACGCCACAAGACCGATGAGGTGAAACAGCTAGCAGCCACAAAATGGTTGGAAGAAAACATCTGTATCATCGTTTGAAGAAATCACACGGAAAATTCAAGTAAAAGGGTGTGATATTGTAGTTGCTACATGCAGAAACATGGAAATTCTCACCGTTAAAAGTCTTTATACTCGAATTTTGTTCACAACTGAATATTGTGCTCTGTTCATAGAAATTTATCCTTCTTTGAGCCTTTTTGATATATCATCTCCATCCCAATGCATCAAAGAATCGTGCACGGGCAAGCTCTTCTATGATGAATCACGTCAGAGTTTTTATGCTTATATCATGAGAGTTAGGACCATTCAACTTTTTGTGTTTCCAGAAAAACAGCTTTCATATTTCAGTAATAGTTGCAAGAAGAAAAGCAGCTTTCATATTTCAATAGTAGTTGCAGGAAGAACAAGGCTACAATATTACCTATAACAATCCATTGTAAGCAGTAATATAATGTCATACAGCCTTTGAAGCAGTCATTTTCTCAACAAATCACGGGCATGATTGCGGGAAAGGGTTGAGGATGGATTGGCAGAAGTCCTACATTTGAGTCTGATTACGGGACAGATAACTGGAAAAATACCTCAAATCTACCTCCTTATTTAAGTTCAACACCTCCACCACTATCGTTCGCTATTGAACACGAACATTTTCCGTTCATTTTTTCACCGTTTCTCATTTCGCTAATATAGGTTGTACAAAATATGATATACGCCAGGTTAACAAGCGCGTGCGCACGCATACAGACAAGCACTCGTCCACTCTATAAGTCATTGTTGTGGTTGTGTCGCAAAATCATTGAGGGATCCGAGTCACAGCTTAGCGTACAAGATGATCTAATAGTCCGATACAGCTAGAAAGAAAAGAAGGAAGAAAAAGACCTGAAAATAAAGAAAGAAAAACCGACATAAATGAGAGGACCAAGATCAGGTTACTTCACGAGATTGCTAACTGTTCGTACTTTTCAAAAGACTTCTATTGCTACTACAAACACAAACAAAATATCACTACCACAACAAATGCTACAATGGATGCAAAAGAGTTGACCAAAATTTACTGCCCCCAAAATGACTGCTCAGTAAATGAAGAAACAAGGGGACATATTGTTTCTCTACCTCCTCACATGGGTTTGAAGATTGAATTCCAAGTCCCAGACTAGCTGGCCGTTTCCCACAACAAATGACAAAACACTGCATACAGACCTTTTCTCATTCTCACAGGTTTGTGGAGAAGACGATACATACATAAAAATCAAAGTATACGAGTCAACCGGTCAAGTCTACCAAGTATTCCATCAAAGGCGTCCCTTTCTCTTTTTAACCCCAACCACATGGCGTCGCCATTGAAGCCGAGGGCCTCCTCTTAAAGCCTGGTCTCACCCCGTTACGGAGAACTGGGAGTCGCACTTCAAACTTAGGAGTATTGCTTGCCTTCGGCAATGTCTCCTTGCTCATCCTTGTTACAATCATCAAACTCCTCAGAGAGTAATCAGCCGGGTGAAATGTTATTTGAACTCTCTGATTACCTGACGTTTTCCGATACAGAGCTCCTAGAAGAGTCCTTTATAACGCCGACTTCTGAACAGCAGCACAGTCCTTTTCTCCTGCAAGAGAATGGTGATCATATTAGCAAGAGGAGCATTGGTGTCTGTAGCAAGCAAGTGTATTGTGTTTAAGTTTCTCTTTACTTGAATTAGACTTATTATACCTCTTAGATTCTAATCTCTATGTTTCTGTGCAGAAGTAGAAATACGGTGAAGAGCCCTTCAAAGAGAAGTAACATTAAGGTTGCATTCAGAACGAAATCGGAGCTTGAGGTATTGGATGATGGATACAAGTGGAGGAAATACGGGAAGAAGATGGTGAAGAATAGCCCAAACCCAAGGTAAAATATATGTGATGATCTTACTAATTTCGATGAATCTTCCAGCTATCACTGTTCGTTTCATCTGCATACAAGAAACTATAATACTAGCTTATAAAAGGTTATATCAGTTTCCTACTTTATGAATATTTATCACAGAAAGTTAAAAAGTTCTTAAAAGGTTCATAACTAAGAACATGTGTTCATGTTTATATTGCTATCATCAATAGCTTTAGATTTCTCAAGGCAAAGAGTTGTCACAGGTCTAAAAAGATTCATCAATTTTAGAAGATGAATTAGAGTCAGAAAACTCAAGTTAGTGAAAGAAACGGATACTGCTTTCCCCAGTACCTTTGATGCCAATTATGACTAGGAACAAAATGCCATTTTGTCAGTGACAGTAATGACCAACATATCTGTTTCACAAATAGTTTGTTCATCTAGTATAAGCTAAATGACAGCAGAGAAATGCAATGCAAATGGATGACAGGAACTACTACCGATGCTCAACTGAAGGGTGCTTCGTCAAGAAGAGAGTAGAAAGAGAGCGAGAAGACTCGAGTTATGTGATAACAACTTATGAGGGCAGCCACAACCATCATGTTCCATCCAAGACTATCGCGAACAAGCAGGTCACCTCCCCAGATCCTCTGTGAAGGCACATGTTGGAGCTTCAAACTCATTATGCCATAGAGACAGGACTGTAAATCACACCACTGCTACTCAAGTATAACTATGTCAGTGTTATGTCTATAACTGGATGCAGTATATAACTTCTGTTTAAATACTGAGTTGATGACTGTACAGTTGTTTTACTGCAGAACATAAAATCCATTCTGCTTGGAAGTTGTCTTTGTGCTGTAAGCACTTGGTCTGATATCATATCCCTTCTTCATATGCCCTCAGGGTGGGCTAATCAAGTTTTACATAACTCGATTAGCTGTTAGCCTGTTAGCAATAGTCAAAAGCAGATGGAGGTTTAAGTTCTCCATAGCAAAGCATTATGCAAGTGTTCCATTAAAATCTTCCATGATAGAGAAATTTGAAACAAATGGTAAAGGAGAGAAAAAAAAAAGCAATAATTGCAAGCTAATTTGTACACTTGGGTATGCAAATTGCGGGGAGCAAAAGTTTTTTGGGAAAATAGTCTTTAAGCCTTTCTGTGAAACTTCCATGTAAGAAAGTCCTCATAGTTTGCAACAAGGTGGAAAAGCCCCTTGAATAAATTAGTTGTGTGTGTAGGTCCCTCTCCCCATCACATTGGGCATTTTATTTTCATATTTTCTCTATGTGATGTGTTATCTTTTTGTTCTTTTCTCCTTTTCATGAAAGAAGAGATTGATGACAATGACATGAAGGCTATATTTTTGTCCACCTCATCATGGTGATTTAATTTTTTTTGCATTGATAAATTTTTTTAGAATGTTTATTATAAACTAGTTCACTAATTTATTTTGTTTAATATTCTGTCCACCTTCTCAAAACATTTGTCCAATTTTTTAAATATTTTGTCCACCTTGTCAAATATTATGTCCACTTAATCTAATATTTTGTCTTCCTATTCTAAAATTTATAAAATTAGACAGAAATTGATAAAAGTGAACAGAAAAAAGAAAATATAGACAGAAATATAAAAAATAAATAGAAGTTGAGTAAGATCAATAGAAATCCTATTTCATATTTATTTATTTTGTTCACTTTTTCTAATTTTTTGTCTACTTATTCTAATATTTTGTCTACATACTCTAGACATTTATAAAATTAAATAGAAATTGACGAAGGTGGACAAAAAGAATGAAAAACAAAAATATTAAAAAGTTAACAGAAGTTGAGTAAGATCGACGGAAACAAAGAAAATTGTCTTTGAGACTCCCCTATGAAAAGATGTTCATGTAAGAAAATCTCTAGAGCATTAAATTTTTTTTTATAAAATAGGTAGACAAAATATAAGAAAAAGTTGACAAAATATTAGAAAAAGTGGATAGATTATTTGACAAGGTGACAGAATATTTAACAAGATGGACAAAATATTTAAGAAGATGGACAATTATTTTGAGAAGGTGAACAAAATTTTAGAGAATGTGAACAGAATATTAGAGTTGTACAAAAATTATAAGTTAAAGATTAAATAAATAAATATTTATATGAATAATTTTCTAATTATAAATAAATTGCTAATGGTAAATCTTTTTTTTTTTGTTTGGGGGGGGGGGGGGGGTGCGCAATTTAATGCACATTTAACATCCATTGAGGTGGACAGAAATATAGCGTCCTTCTAAAAAAAATTAGAGAGAAATATAACATTCTTGTTTAAAAAAAAAATTATCTTTGAAAAAATTATCAATGCAAAATAAATTATCCACCTTGAGGTGGACAGAAATTAGAAGAGAGCGGACAAAAATAGAGCCTCCAAGTCGGCCTACACGCTTAGCGCGTGATGAGCATTAAATGCTCGTCATGCTGGCCTCTCAAGTCAGCTCAGACAATGCATCTAATCAAGAGCAAAATTGGTATTAAAAAAAAATTGAGTGGGGGCAGGGACCTGCACACACAACCAATTAGGTCAAGGGGCTTTTCCTCTTCCTTGCAAATTATGGGGACTTTCTCACATGAAAGTTTCACAGCAGGGGCCTAAAAACCATTTTCCCAAGTTTTTTAAAACCTCTATAAAACAGGTGACAACATACCTCTAATTCCTTTGAGAAATGAAGGGATTGCGGTTGCAGACGATATAGGAGAGACATGGCTCCCATCCTCAAGTGAATCATCACCTTACCTGAACAAAGTAGTATATACATCTGGGTTGGAAAATAAAATAAGCCGTGGTACAGGAATGGACCTCAAATCATTGCAGACATACAAAATGCAGAAAGATATCCTTGAAAATAGAAGTAAACCATACTCCAGTAACATTTATTCCACTGATCTTGTATTTATTTTGTGTAGATACAACAAAAAGCACCACACCTTCTTCTACTTCAACTGTGTCCTTTTTCACAGAAGGTGGTATACATACAAATCATTGAGTACTACTGTTGTCATCAAGCAGAAATGATAAGCTGATATAGAAACAATTCTTGCATAATCACCTCACTCATGATACATTTTGATGATGAATGCAAGATTTAACAAGATAATAACAATAATAATAAAAGTTCAAATACATAGACATTCAGAATACAAGAAGACACCACCAGAATATATGAGACTATTTTGTGTGACACAACAATCAAAAGCGATCTGCATGTCTCCAATCATCCAGTTAGAACAAAATAATTCGTGTTCTAAAAGACCAAACTCTGCATGATAATAGTGAGATATGGGTTTCATGTACCAAATAGGGAAACAAGACGCATAAAAAATGTCATCCAACGATCCGCGCATTGCCCACACTTAGAAAGTTATTAGCATCAATCAAATACAGAACACTGACTGCAAAAAACTCAAGTTACCCAATGCTAAGGCTCCTGCTATCAGCTGGGAAACTTGCACTCAAAGCAAAATTATCCTCACAAACATTTTATACATCAATCTCTAGTTTTCAACTGTTGTGTTTCCTTCAACAACCGAGTTACACCGGTGATCCCCATTGGTCGAAGGTTCCATTTCGGTATGGTCTTGCTGAACCGGAATGGGCTTCATCTCCAGTTTCCTCTTCTCCTTCTGGACGACCTGCCTCGGCATCACCTCGAGAAGGAAACTCCCGCCGTTCCATATGGTCGCAGAGACTTTGAGTATTTGAAAGATCACGTGAAGCTCGTAGGACAGGAATATGGGGACCGTTAGGGCCAGGGTCGCTACAGTGAAAGCGGCTTGGAATAAAATGTACATGATGGGCCGGTTCTGATCACCGAGCAGCCCACTCAATCGCCACCAGATATTGTTTGCCTTCTGTGCCTTCTTCGAGAGTTCCCTGAAAAACCAAGATAAGAATCCAGAATATCAACTCATATTTCCTCTCAAGCTGAAAGGAATTAGATTATCGTTTTTTCATGGACTGAACAAGCTATCACTCAGAATGTGTCCAACTATTCTTACACTCCTATGCATGCAAATTTATCACAAATAAAACCAACCAATAGTCTCTTTTATGTCTTTCTAATGTTCAATTTGATGAGTCCTAATGTGCTGATATGTCTGTAAAAGCATCACATAAGCCAAATAGTTCCAAAGATATGAGTAATCAAGGACAATCCAACACTTTGCTTTAGCCATGTGAAATTTCCAATAGTGTTAGAAACTTAGAATCACTCCCCCAAAAGTATCCGACCAATTTATCAGTCTATAGACACTATACCTCAGTTGAGTAATAAGAGCAAATTTTGAGAGAACTCAAGTAATGAGATTACTCAATGCTAAGTGGTCAAGCAGGTTCAGAAATTAAGCAGAAACATATAGGAAAAAGGGTGATAAAGTAGAAGTAGGACCTGTAAGAAGTCATCACTTCCGGATCCCGCAATAGCCTCTGACGGCGTAGCACATTAACAATGAGGAAATATAGAAGCTGCCACAGGGTGTACGCAACCAAAGGAACAAGAAACAGCCATGTCCACAGATATGACCTGTCCTCAACATATGGCCATGATATTCTTGCAGCCTTCCCCACCGGGTGCATGGCAGCAAACGTTTCTGGATCCCACCACCTGACTGTGAAGAAAACTATACCTGAAATGAACATATTTCATGAGCCACAGAAGCCATTGCAACAAAGCATCCAGAATGGGAGATTTCATGCAAATTCCCGTTGAAGGGATAAACACAAAATAAGTAAACTTATAAGAAGAGTTCATGCAGAAATGATGGAAATAATAGTTTACATGCATCAAGACACTGGACATGGATCAAAGAGACTCAGATTCATTATTGAAGATTCTTCTATGAATGAAGAGCACTAATGATGGTAAAGATGAATACAAAGAACTCCGAATGTACTTATGCATTCTATGTAAAATTTCATACGAGAATTGATCAATAGTTATAGAAGAAAAATAACAAGGATATATAGAATTGAAAAATACATGTAAATCATACCACTACTTTATCTTACCACTATCTAGAGATGACTTGATGGGCATAATTAAAGAAACATGGCAGTTAAGGAAAGGAAGTTATAATAAGATATGACAGCTAAATACTCACTCATTGACCAAAATTTCAAGGCAAGTCCTTCACATGCTCATAGGTGCATGGACTAGGAATTTTGCACCGACCAATTAAGGGTTGACGGTACATCCACAGCTGACCAAAAATTGTGGCCAGTTCTTTTGAGCCTTCTCAATTTTGAGTCATGCGTCATAGCCCGTCCTTTAGGAAAATGGTTACATCCTAATGGTCTCAGAATATATAAAATGCCTATGCCATCATTAATAACCTGGCTAGAGACGAATAGGACTCAATTATTGTCGATAGAGACGAGTCAAGAACAAGGACCAAGGATAAGAAAGAATCATCCTATGATTTTAAGTTGTGTAATTCAGATAATTTAAACAAGGAAGAATTGCGCAAAAAAATAATTGGATAGTCTGACACTTCAATTCTCAGTGGATACATGTCATATACATCTTTCAATTATCTACAGTGTTTTAAGAGGTGTTAAGCAGAGTTGGGCCATGGAGATACTGTCTAGCACCGAGGTTCCTAGGGTCCACAATCATTTAAGAGGGAAACACAGCAAAAAGGAGGGAAAAGAGAGGATAAAGAAATAGAAGAAAATGAGACTTATGCAAATGCAGTGGTTTCTAGAAGAATATAATACACCACTAATCATCTTAAACACTAAATGCATGCATAACTTTCAATACACATTATCATTTTCAGAATTTTACATAATGGAGTGATCCACAAAACACTAAAAAAGGGACAATTTGACCTATGCACGCAAAATAAGCTAAGACATTTCATCACTTTGTTAATCCTCTCAGAAAAGAGAAGAACCTGGAAATTAAGCATAAAGGAGGTCTCATAAATTTGTTTCCCTATAAATGTCAGATTGATATATGCATTATAACAAGGACGACTGACTTACCAGGTATGAGATGTATTAGGACACTGACAATTTTGTCAACAGAACTGAAAACCAGGCTACACCGCCAAACAATCAAAGCCCAAGCCAACGGACCCTGAAAATTTTAGCAGGGATAAGCAAATAATGTTTGCATAAGGGAGGGAAAACATTGCATGAATAAAACCACAGCTTGGTGCTTACTTCTGCAAATGAAAAGCAGACCATGAAAAGCTTTTCATTTTTGGGGTAGAAGAGCAGCATAACCAGGAAGATTGTATTTGCATAGTAGCAGAAATCCTGTAAATTCCCATTATTAGTAAAAGTGTTCCGGACAGGAGATTAAAGTAAATAAAGCAGTAAACACGTTCATTGAAAACAGAGAGATCAACTACATGAAAATGAAAATAATATGTTCATAATTGAGTGATTAACCAAATGAGAAACATCATTTTATACAGTACAGTCACAGCATATAGATAATAGCCACATATACAACTAACAAATCCAACAATTGTACTAGCACCATCATATTCAGGTAGGGCTACAAATATTCCACAAAAACACTAGAAAAACATGTAGAAAAAAATATACAGCAAAATCATGAAGAAATTTAAGTGCAAACTATAAGATATATTCTCTAAAGACAGTGACTAATGGCCACGATAGTGATTAAAGATCAGATGTAAACCATTCTTAAAAGGTAAGTAAGGATGTTGATAATCCACAGCAATGAACTACACTTCCAGCATGCAGTAAATTTATTTTGCTTTTGTAGAGCCTTGCAGCTGACAATGACCTGTGCAGAGAGAATATCGAGGCTGTAGAAGCAAGAGAAGGCATCCTACAAGCACATAACCTCCCATCCACCACTCCCCCCACCCAAGAAAAGATTAACCAAAGGGGATCTTCTTCATCCCTACATCCCTCCTTCCTCTCATCTCACCTGATGCAGGATGTTTCTTTTAACCCGCCATGAAGTACAAAGAACATGAAGCAGAACATATAAGACAAGAATATCCATGCGGAAAATTATATGACCATAAACCGCAGATAGCAGCAGGCCTGACAGATTCTTATCAGTGACAAAACAGAAGACAGAGATAAGCATACTTCATCCAAGAATATGCATTAGGTTCTATTACTGAGATCTAGTCGACAAATTCCCATTGCAAGGCTTGCAAATCTAGTTAAAGCATGTCGACATGTGCTGTAAGTTCAAGATAAAGGGTATCCATTATGAAAATGCCCAGACATCTGCAGCTAATCAAGAGGCAGGTTGGCTATCAATAAAGATTAAATATTATGTGGAAGCGGGTACCACTTCGGTGTGCAAGAACAGGCACCTAGTTGTTGGCAAAATGTTTGAGGTCTCATTACCCTACCGCTCTTTTTGTATAAAGATTAAATATTATGTTTGAAGGTTTCAACAGTCTCAGTGGCAGTTAGGTGATATCTCACAAAACACAACAGTGTTGGAGGAGAGAGTACAGTAGAGGAGGTGAATTCATGCCAGGTGCTGTTGAAGATTGCCAAGGAGTCTATGACGAAAGGCAAAGGAACAGCGGGCAGGAAAAAGCAGAAGCAGCAGAAAAGACAGAGGTCGGTCGACCGGTCCGGTCGACCGACGTGCACAGCATGCACAGGATGGTCGCGGTCGACCGGCCCGGTCGACCGCAGGGCTCTGACTGACAAGACCCAACTCTCGGGTTTTTTCGGTCGACCGGCCCGGTCGACCGGAAGCCCGTGACTGACAAACCCCAACTCTCGGGTTTTTTCGGTCGACCGGCCCGGTCGACCGGTATTGGAGAATTGGGAGGTCGGTCGACCGTCCCGGTCGACCGACACGCGGGTTTGGGTTTTTTCTGCTGATTCGTTGTATGAGGTATTTAAGCCTAAAGGATTTCTAGGGTTTAATCTCTCTGCGAAAATAGTATTTGCTTGAGTTCTCTAGCATTCAAAGAGACTTAGAGCAACTTGTATTCATCTTCCTAATAGTAAAACCTCTCCATTGATTGCCCCGAGGACGTAGGCACGTTGGCCGAACCTCGTTAAACTTGGTGTTTGTGATTTGTGAGTTTTCTCTTGTGATTGCATTGTGCTGGAGATCTAGGGATTCTCTGTTGGTTTGTTGTTGTGATTGTCTGCGCGCACAAGTGGTATCAGAGCCAGGTTACGCTTGGGATTCTGAGGATTCGAAGGGCTCCAGATCTGATCAGGTGGAGATCGTGTGTCGATCTCAGGTCAGAGGTATTGGTGTTCGAGGAGATCGTGTGTCGATCTCAGGAGGACGCAAGGAGGGCTTGTTGAATCAGTGTTTGGAGTAGATCCGGTGAGAAACTCGATCTAGGGTTTCAAGAGGCAGGTAAAAATCTTTTTTTTATCTGAGTAGAGATCTATCTTCAATTTGGTTATCCTTCCGCATAAATAGAGAATCAAAGGAAGACCTCAATGGCAGAAGAAACTACTTCCGTTAAAACAATGAATCACTCAAGGATCGAAGTTGTCAAGTTCAATGGAACTAATAATTTCGGGATGTGGAGGTGTGAGGTCATGGATGCATTGAATGCACAGAACCTCGAGGACACGCTCCTATTAGAGAGGAAGAAGAACACTACTACTGAGGAAGAGTGGGCGAAGATGAACAGGTCGGCATGTGGCTTGATACGTTCATGCTTGTCACAAGACATCAAATATCTTGTACAACATGAGACGTCAGCGAAGAAACTGTGGAATACTCTTGAGAAGAAGTACCTGACAAAGAGTGTGGAGTCTAGGTTGCAACTGAAGAGTAAGCTGTATCAGTTCAGGATGCAGAAGGGAAGCACAGTAAACGAGCACATCAACCGATATACGAAGCTTCTTACAGACTTGCTGAATGTGGATGTCACTGTAAGTGAGGAAGACAAGTCAGTCATTCTCCTGAACTCACTCCCACCGGAGGAGTATGAGACATTCACTATGACATTCATAAATGGAAGGCAAACCTTAGTTTATGATGAAGTGTCGTCAGCACTGATGAGTTATGAGACAAGGAAGAATGAGAGACATTCAGGTCGGTCTAGTTCATCAGCGGAGGCTTTAGAAGTAAGAGGCAGGAATTCATCGAGGAAAGGCAAGGAGGTGAGAGGAAGATCGAAGTCTAGGTCGGGCTTCAGGGATCTTAAGAAAAACCAGTGCATGCACTGCAGAGAAATTGGGCACTGGAAGGTTGACTGTCCAAAGTACAAGGGGAAGAAGAAGGAATCAAAGTCTGAGGCAAATCTGGCAAGGGTGACAAAGGCTACAAGCGGTAAATCACAGGCAGATGGAGCAGATTCAGATTCTTCAGAGTTCTCTTTTTCAGTGACTACTCCTGTTGTAGGTTACTCAGTGGATAAAGAGTGGATCCTGGACACAGGTGCTACATATCATGTATGCCCTAATCGAGATTGGTTTACCAGTCTTGAGAAGTTGGAGGGGTGTTCGGTCGTCATGGGCGACGATCATCCGTGCATCATGGAGGGTGTAGGGACTATTCCGATCAGGATGTTTGACGGGATGGTGAGGGAGCTGAAAGAAGTGAGATATGTACCTCAGCTGAAGAGGAACTTGATCTCTGTGGGTGCTTTGGAATCATTGGGGCTCAGTGTGTCTATTAAAGAAGGTGTTCTTAAAATGACAAAGGGCTCAATGGTGGTGTTGAAGGCCGACCGCCGGAACAATTTGTATTACTTGAAGGGTAGTACAGTGACAGGGCAGGTGGCAGCTTCTACCAGTCAGAAGGAAGATCTAACCCGGCTATGGCACATGAGGCTGGGACATGCAGGGGAGAAATCGATGCAAGCTCTTGTGAGGAAAGGGCTGCTGAAGGGTGCAGAGACCTGCAAATTGGATCTGTGTGAACATTGCATCATCGGCAAGAAGACGAAGGTGAAGTTTGGTACAGCTTCACACTGCACCGAAGGCATTCTTGATTATGTTCACACGGATGTATGGGGACCTTCCAAGACTGCATCAATTGGAGGTAACCACTATTTTGTGTCGTTCATTGATGACTATTCTAGGCGATGTTGGGTGTACACTATGCGACACAAAAGTGAAGTCCTAGAATTGTTTGTGAAGTGGAAGGCTAATCAGGAGAGAAGCACGGGAAGGAAAGTCAAGGTCCTCCGTTCTGACAACGGAGGAGAGTACAAGTCAGATTCGTTCCTACAGCTATGTCTAGATGAGGGCATAGAGAGACACTTCACAGTAAGGGAAACTCCGCAACAGAATGGGGTGGCTGAAAGAATGAACCGGACTTTGCTAGAGAAGGTTCGGTGCATGTTGTCAAATGCAGGACTGCCGAAGAAGTTTTGGGCTGAAGCTTTGGGGCATGCATGCCATCTTGTGAACAGGTTGCCGTCATCTGCAATAGGGGGGAAGACTCCTCTGGAAGCTTGGTCAGGAAAAGATGCTGTGGACTATGATTTGCTACGGGTCTTCGGATGTCCAGCCTACTACCATGTCAAAGAAGACAAGTTGGATCCGAGAGCAAAGAAAGGGGTGTTCATTGGCTTCAAGCGAGGAACCAAGGGGTTCAAGATTTGGGACCAACAGGACAACAAGTTCATAATCAGCAGGGATGTCACATTTGATGAGGCCTCGATGATGAAGCCTACGGTCTCTCAGCAGGTGGAGACCAACAAGACCAAGGAGCTATTGCAGCAGGTGGAGAGTGATGCAACTCCACCATCTCTAGAGGACACAGTGTCAGTGAAGATCATTCCTGAAGTGACACAGGGAGGTGATCAAGTTGCAGAAGAAGATGCTGAAGTTGTTGAAGAGGATCAGGAGCAGGTCATGGGTACTGTTCCAGATACTACTGCAGTTGGAAGACCACGGAGGAATACTAGGAGACCAGGCTGGCTCACCACCGATATGGTTGTTTCATATGCACTTCCAGTTGTTGAAGAGGCTATTCCATCTACTTTCAGGGAAGCTGAGATTAGTTCAGAAGCTGAGTTATGGAAAGGGGCCATGGATGAAGAGATGCAATCTCTTTATAAGAACAACACATGGGAACTGATCAAGTTGCCCAAGGGGAAGAAGGCCATAGGGTGCAAGTGGGTATTTGCTAAGAAGCAGGGATCACTCCAAGAAGATAAAGTGCGCTACAAGGCAAGGCTGGTGGCTAAAGGCTACGCACAGAGAGAAGGAATCGACTATAACGAGGTGTTCTCCCCAGTAGTGAAGCACTCGTCTATTCGGATTCTATTGGCTTTGGTGGCGCAGAATGAGTTGGACCTTGACCAACTTGATGTGAAGACCGCCTTTCTCCACGGCGATCTTGAGGAGGAGATCTATATGAATCAGCCCACAGGTTACAAAGCTGCAGGGAAAGAGGAGTTGGTATGTAAGCTGAAGAAATCGCTGTACGGTTTGAAGCAGTCTCCTAGACAGTGGTACAAGCAATTTGACAGCTTCATCAGGAAGAAGAAGTACACACGAAGCCACTTCGATCCATGTGTGTACTACAACAAGTTACCATCAGGGGAGTATATCTATCTACTTCTCTATGTAGATGATATGCTGATTGCTTCTAAGTCAAGATCTGCTATTGATTCTCTGAAGAAGACGTTATCGTCCGAGTTCGAGATGAAGGACCTGGGGGAAGCAAGAAAAGTATTGGGCATGGAGATCACAAGGGACAGGGATGCTGGCAAGATAAGCTTGACTCAGAAGGGCTATCTGGAGAAGGTACTGCAGATGTTTAATATTAGGAAAGATACTAAGACTGTTAGTACACCAATGGCGCCGCATTTCAAGTTGTCAGCGAAGATGTCTCCAAGGAGTGTTCAAGAGCGTGAGCATATGGCTCATGTTCCATATGCCAATGCGGTGGGTAGCTTGATGTATGCAATGGTGTGTACGAGGCCAGATATTTCACAGGCAGTCTCCATGGTGAGTCGATACATGCATGATCCTGGACAAGGTCATTGGGAAGCCGTGAAATGGATTCTGAGGTACATCAAGGGAACTGTTGATGTAGGCCTGGTATTTGAGAAAGACAACACCGGAAAGCAGAAATGCATAGGTTATGTGGATTCAGACTATGCAGGTGATCTTGACAAACGCCGGTCGACGACGGGATATGTCTTCACATTCTCACAGGCACCGATGAGTTGGCGCTCCACACTTCAGTCTACCGTCGCGTTGTCGACCACAGAGGCTGAATATATGGCTTTGACAGAGGCCATGAAGGAGGCAATATGGCTTCAGGGATTACTTGATGATCTGGGCGTGGAACAGGATATTTTGAAGATAAACTGTGACAGCATGAGTGTCATCTACTTGGCAAGGAACCAGGTCTATCATGCAAGGACGAAGCATATTGATGTCAGGTATCACTTTGTACGGGAGATTCTAGAAGAAGGTGACATTGACCTGTTGAAAGTTCACACTTCGGAGAATCCGGCCGATATGCTTACAAAGGTGGTGACGGGAGTGAAGTTTGCACACTGCAAAGACTTGCTCCATGTCCTTCAGGTGAAATGAGCTTGCTGAAGCTCATTTGGGTGAACTACGGACGGCTTGATCCCTTGGGCAAGGGGTACGTAGGCAACCGGGTTGGTGCAGCCGCTATCAAGTCGGAATTCGGCTCAGATTTGGAAATCTTCACCGAGGTGGAGAATTGTTGGAGGAGAGAGTACAGTAGAGGAGGTGAATTCATGCCAGGTGCTGTTGAAGATTGCCAAGGAGTCTACGACGAAAGGCAAAGGAACAGCGGGCAGGAAGGAAAAAGCAGAAGCAGCAGAAAAGACAGAGGTCGGTCGACCGGTCCGGTCGACCGACGTGCACAGCATGCACAGGATGGTCGCGGTCGACCGGCCCGGTCGACCGCAGGGCTCTAACTGACAAGACCCAACTCTCGGGTTTTTTCGGTCGACCGGCCCGGTCGACCGGAAGCCCGTGACTGACAAACCCCAACTCTCGGGTTTTTTCGGTCGACCGGCCCGGTCGACCGGTATTGGAGAATGGGAGGTCGGTCGACCGTCCCGGTCGACCGACACGCGGGTTTTGGGTTTTTTCTGCTGATTCGTTGTATGAGGTATTTAAGCCTAAAGGATTTCTAGGATTTAATCTCTCTGCGAAAATAGTATTTGCTTGAGTTCTCTAGCATTCAAAGAGACTTAGAGCAACTTGTATTCATCTTCCTAATAGTAAAACCTCTCCATTGATTGCCCCGAGGACGTAGGCACGTTGGCCGAACCTCGTTAAACTTGGTGTTTGTGATTTGTGAGTTTTCTCTTGTGATTGCATTGTGCTGGAGATCTAGGGATTCTCTGTTGGTTTGTTGTTGTGATTGTCTGCGCGCACAACAAACAGAACATAGGAAGGGAGGAAAAGTAAACGGAGGAACTTGATATGTATTTTCTAGAACTTCTAAGTTTGCATATGAAGTTTCCTGTTAAAGCAAATGGCTTTGCTTGTCCATTGACATACAACCTTATAAAAGCACACATGCAAGATCAATAACAAGAAATAAAATAACAAACAGAATGGCTTCTGTCAGCTTCAAAACATATTGTGGCTTGTACATGAAGTAAAGATAGAGAAATCTTACATATCAAGCAATTAATAATAAACACTTCGAAATTTCATACGACACGAAAAGATTCCAGTTTCAGTGCTACTCACCAAGAGGTAATAGTGCCATTTCTTGTACCGATAGTATATCCATCGAAGGGGAACAAACGAAATATAGAACAAACAATACACATATGGGACATCTTGTGGCCCTAAAGTCAATAAAATATACGATTATTAGAACCAGTCGAATAACCAAATACCAAATTGTTCACCAAATAGAAAGCGGAGGCCTCTAGTATAACTTACGAGCTCCCAAGATATAGCAAAATGCGCCAAATCCCAGGACACCTAGTAAATGGGTCACCTAAATTCGCCAACAAAATGAACAAAGGCACAGCATTAAGTTTTTTTTTATCGAAAAAAGAAAAAAGAAAAAACACCAAATCAATCACATAAATGAGCTGTAATGTTCATTACAACCAAATCAATAAGAAACTTCGCTAAAATCAGAAAAAGGAGGGACCTTGGTGATGAATCTCTCGTGCTCTTCCGCTTGTTTAGCGATCTTAACCGCCTGCTTCGATAGGATCTCCTTCGTCTGAACCGCTTGCTTCGACAAAATCTCCTTCGTCTGACCAACTTTCTAAACGACAAAAAATCAGGAAAAAAATCAATAAAACTCACAAAAATTACAAATTTTTACGGCGTTCGATGCGAGAATACCTTGGATTTATCGGCGATCTTCTGCCTGACCCTTCGAAATGGTTCCCCTTCGTCGAGGCTTGCTTCCCCTTCCGACATCTTCAAATATTTCTAGAGAAAGAGAGAGAGAGCTTGAGGAAAGATTTTAGAGAGAGAAAGGGAGAGATTTTGGTTGTATTTGGCCCTTGTTCTTCGGCGACAGAGAATCTAGAGAAAAGGGTTGCAAGAGAAAATTTGGAACGATGAACGACGCGTTTAACTTGTTTTTTTTTTTTTCCCGATTTAGTTTTTTTTATGTTTTTTGCGCTGCGTGTACAAATCATAGAGCGGTTTTGATATTCTCACCCTAATTTGTTTAGTCGTTGGATTGAGAGAAGCTCCCGTCGCCGTCCAATAATGCAACAGTGGGTAAGATTCCCGAGACATATGCATTCTTGCATATTGATCCCTTTTTAAATGAAATAATCGCAATATCAGTCTTCATGCATTTCAGAATTTTGCATAAATGGTCATTATGTTGAAGCTCCTATCCTTAATTTAAAACAAGAGATGCAATCCAAACTCAACCCAAGTCCCAAAGAGAAACAGTTAGAGTCGAATAAATTCCTCAAAATGCAAGTATAACTTGTTTAGAAATGATAGACAATGAAATCTAGATCCGAACCAAGCAATTTTCTGACTGAGCAAGATATACTTGTATCCTAGCTAATAATTTTTGTTTTCAACATTCTATGAAATAGTCATCTAATATTGATAGAGTTTTCAATTTCAGGGGCTGTTTGGTTGCAAGGAAGTGGGCGGAAGTAAGGAAATAGGGAAGTATAATTGCTCACTTTCTTATCTATCCAAACACCGGAAAAGGAAAATAAGAAAACTTCTTTTCCTTTTATCTTTTCTCTTTTACACAACTAATTCCTCACTTTCAGAGTGCTACAGTTAATTTTGTGGTCATGTAAATCTCATTTGTAATAAATTGTAGCACAAAACAGTTAATTTTTGACCATGTAAATCTCACTTGCATTCTAATTACAGTCTATTTTTTATTTTTCTTAATTAATTTTTATATTAATATTATTTTACGGTCAACTTTGTGGTCAACTTTTCCACTTCCACTTTCACATTACCATCCAAACACCGGAAAAGACAAACATTTTCCAAACTATACTTCCCAACAATATTCAAACACCGGAAAACTTACTAACCAATTTCCAAGTTCCAAAGGAAATTATTACTATTTTCTCAATTCCTCACTTCCTCACTTCCATCCTTAACCAAACAGGCCATAACCAAACAGGCCAGTCTATTCTCCCAACGTATATGAATCTTATGAAAAGAAATGGAAAAGAAAAGAAAATACAAAAATATTTTCACAATATATGAGTTGATAGGGCTATTGATGCTAACAAGTTCATTATTGCAATTCTTCCAGTAATGAGAAGCTTAAATGCAAATTCCAGAAGTCCCAAATTCCAAGAAGCATTCAAAAATGTGGGATGGTGAAGTTGATTTCTGTGGCAACATTTTTTTCAATTTTAATTATCTGCTCAGATAACTTAAATTATTATTGTCAAGGGCATCCTTGCAAAGGACAAAACGTTATCTTCATTTTCGAGCTATGTCAGATTTATTTGTCATCTGCCAGCTGGAAAAAGCAAGTTCTCACTCTTTATTATTATTTTATTATTACCATTATTGTTGAGAAATACTTTACTTCCTTGCTGCAGCTACTTTGTAGTGTCACTAAATAATGAATACGGAAGCTGATCCTCTAAGAACGGTTTTTACGGATTTCTGTGAAAACTTTCACGTGGGTCGTTGAATCTGATAGATCAAATCAAATAAAATTAGATTTCTATCAGATCCGACGGCTCACGTGAAAGTTCTCACATGAATTCGTGAGAACCGTTCTTAGGGGATCAACTCACTAATAAATACTCCAATAATCATCAAAATATGCACAATGAATTTTTTTGTGGAAGCTTAGAACAGTGAATGTGAGGGTCAATGTGAAATACTCGTCTCCATCCTGTGACGAAGAGATCAAGATAGGATGGAGAATCTGCATGGTTCTGCATGGATGAAGACTGTGTGTGATGAGTCTTGAGACAGAGGAGCATGGAGGAAGGCAATAATGGCTACTCAAACTTTTCCACACAGCCTTCAGCTCAGAAGAGAGTAACAATTTGATAAGTCCGATACACATTTACATGTACAAACATCGCCAAATCTCATCTATGTTCATCTGTGAATCAATAGAAACTTCCTTGTAAACTGAAATGCCCAGCTGCAAGATAACAATTGTGCCTCTCTCGCCATTCTTGTGCATCATTCGAAGCCCCTGGGTCCTCGTCGTGACTGACAGTTACCTGTTCACAGTCAATTCGCGCTCTCTCATGCATGTTGCTGTCGAGGAAAAAACTGAATGGATCTTTCCAGCAGAACCATCGCCGTCCAGTAAAAGAAAACATAAAAATGGTCACAAGTGCATGGGACTCCTGCGATGGCAAGGTCTGAGGAGGATAGAAAACTGAAAGATTCATGATTCTGTGAATTCACTTAAAGAGTTTGCTCATATGCAATGTTAGAGCTTGCATGCACACAAGGGGGCTATAGAATCGCGGTGCCAACATAAACAAACTTGTTGAGGATCATAGCTGCGATCAGACATATGGATTGCCTTCAGGTTGTCAAGGCATTCTAGCGAGCATAATATGGAGAATGAGAGGTTATTCGAAGGATATTCTACTCCAAATGAACCTAGTAAAGTTAAACCAAAATGAATGCAATTCGCTTGAGGGTCATAGAGCTAGACTGATTCATGTAATCTTAAAAGGGTACTCATAGAAAACTTCTGATAATTATTCATGCAACAATTCTACTAATTTGATAGTAGGAAAAAAAGGTACACATGCACACACACAAAAACTAACAATCCCAATAAAGTGAAACAAATTGAATGCAATGACTAAGGTGTCTAAAATCTAGACAACCATCCTAGCTAGTCATAGCCTTCATTTTGACAAAACTATAGAAAACATTTCCTCTCTAAAAGCTCTTATCCTGTCGTCGCCTTCATTTTGACAAATTCCCTGCCATCAGGACAGTTAGTTTGGGATTTAATGATCTTGATGGAGCATCTCATCTTCAATATTGGAACCACTCTCTCACTTATCTTTGATCTGAAATTTAACAAGTTATTTGGGTCACTTCCTCCAACCAAAGGGCCCAAGCACTTCATGAATTTTTCTGCCCAATGCTTCTAGTTTTGAATATATTCAGCTTGGTATAAAACAACTTCAGAGACACAATTTATCTCAAAAAAGTTTCATAATCATCTCCAAAAAGAAAAAAACTTCAGTGGCACAATTCCACCAAATCTCGGAATTAAGCTTACCCAAATTGCAGCTCCAATTGGATCTTGCTTACAACCAGCAGGAAGCTAAATATGTAAGTTCAATTGGGAAAGTGATAAATTATAAGACAACTCGAAGCAATTTTATATTCTGAAAAATGTTTGATGAGTGTATCATTAACAATAATAACAAATACAACATTTCCAGTAAATGTGATCAATTTATCACTTACCCATTGATCTCCCATGTGATTTTGTGTCAACTTTTATGGTACTCATTGGTGAAAAATGCCCTCTTAAAGAAAATAAAGATAAAAATAAACAAGTGTATGATATTGATTCTTAGAAGGCTAAAACCTAATCATAGAAGACAAAAAAATATGATAATTAAAAATAAATATATCCCTTAGGGAAATTTTTTTTTTTCCATTTTTCCCCCTTTCTTCTTTGATTGAAAAAAAGATATCATCCATATTTAATTATGTGAGATGGTGAAAAGGAGAAATAAAATGCTTGAGGATTTAGGTTATGTGTAAAAAAAAACGTGAAACAAGAAATATGAATGGATTTTTTTTAGAATTGAGAAATAGTTGTATGGCTGATATTTCAGTAACTATTTATAATTTTAATTTAGTTTTAAATGATTTATTGAGAATTTTAAGAATACTTCAAGATTATTAGGACATTCTTAAGTTTTTGGGATTTCTGGGAAAACTATAAAAGTTTAAGGGGGTACTAAAGAAATTAACCAAACTTAAGATTAGGGTTGGTAACGGGTGGTCAGTTTTGAATTTTCTATATTCACACCCTACCCATGGATATTTAGAACCGATTCTGATCCTTCTGGATCGGTTCGGTCTAGTTCAGGACCGGATCAGAGCCAGCCGGGTAATCGGGTAAATTTTGTATTGTTGCGTAATATGCCAATTATGACTAATAGCGATTCATGTCAATTTCATAATTTTTATATCCATACCCTACCCAGAATTCTGGGACCGGTTCTGGATTGGTCCGGGACCAGTTCTGGACCGAGTAATCAGGTAAAATTCCCAGCCCAACCTAAGATATGGATATAAATGGACACTGCAATAAAATAATATTGTATGTAGATTAGGATATGGTATGATACAACCTCAAAGTTTATAACAACAAATTGTATGAATGCAATTTCCTATAAACTCTAAATCTCTAGTCATGTAAACTATGAAAACTAAACACCATCCAGCCCAAGTCCAACTTCTCCCAGCTGGTTCAATGCCAGACATGTATTGAACGCGTATCCACCAAGTATCTTGCACATGTTAATACATATTCATGCCACACACGAATACGACTTCCTCTAACATGTTTCTGTACAACATAGATTATTTTACGTATCGGCAGTAAATACTGATGAAACTTTGCTATTTTTTTTTTATTGCATTGCAAGATTTTGTGAGTGGTGGTACTATTACTATCAGGAAAAAAAAAATGTTTTGTGCTCCACTAGTTTTTCAAGTTTATTACACATGCCCCCGTTTCAACTTTATTCCTGTATTACCATTCTTTTCATATCTCTTCGTTTGTAACCCCCTAACATTCTGATACAAACTTTTTCAAATTGATTTGCTAAGTCCTGCCTGCTCTGCATATTTTTTTTCCTGTCATATCTCTCACTTGTTAGCATCCTAACATTGTAACAGAAACTTTCAAATGATGTTCCAATTCTTGATATTTTTTTTTTCCCAGTAAATTGTATCTTGAAAGAAAAAACTGTAACATGTAGATGACAGTATAACACAATAAAATTTGAGTGGTAGATTAGACAATAACCAGTTGTTATCTGCTTTTTATGGAAATTGAAAGAATCGGAAGAGAAAAGGAGAGAAGAAACAGAAACATGTACCATTACAGTCGCAAAGGATCATTGAGTCTAGTTAGCTGTATGCATATTGAGAGCCCTGATGGGCATTCGAGACGGCCTGACAAGCTTTTCTAGATCTCAGTCTGTAGAAACGTTGATGCCAAGAGCTTTTGAACGCCCCTCCAAGCAATCCAAGCGATCGATTATCGAACTTTGACAATCACAAGCAACCCACAGCACCATGTCCCTGATAACATCATGAAGCTTCACATATTCATCCTTCATTTCTCCATTCACCTCAACACACTCTAATAGGCATGCCTTTTGGAGGCTATCTATTGTAGCATTGCCTTCGTTGTAAGCCTCCGGTATGCTATCAAACTCATCTAATAGACCGTGTCCCTTCCAGCATTCTATCGGTTCATCTTTCATGATTTCATAGCCTCCGGCCATAAGGCACACTGCAGAAGACACTGTTTTTCTCTACGATCCTTCAGGTAGTCATAGCTAACTTTTAGAAGTGGGGGAGGGTCTCCCATACCTGGGATCTTTGGGAGTTTTGATTTGCGAAGCAATCTAATGGTGTTCTCCCACACATGGACAGCCCGATTTCCTGCCATTGCCCGACTGCCAGTGATGAGGGCCTGCGGAAGGCCACCACACTTATCGGGGACGGTGTCCGCAAGCTCTGATATGAGAGGATGAGATCTCGTGGCATCTTCCCCAACTTTCTCTAGAAATGAATCTCAGCTCTGCTTCCACACAACGCAGCTCCTCGACAGCTCGCCTGCTGATGGAGCGGTTGGCGAAACAGTTGAAAGAACAACCAGTGAAGAGCAATGCCCATGTCTAATTTTGACAAATGCACCAATGCATCGGATATATAAACTTTTTGACAATGCAGTGCAATGACATAAAAATATATATATATACATGGTTCAAATTCATTTAACGAAAGCATGGCTAAATAGTATCATAATGAAGAACACGATAACAAAAATGTAAGTAGTTATTTTCCTTAAACATGCAGAACAGCAAGCGATCTCATTATTATTTGAGGCTTCATGCATTACATAAGTAATTCAGATGCGACCCAAAAGTAAGATCTGCACTTTTCTGGCAGAGATTATAAACTAAAATAAATCGAGCTCTATCATCTGCAATTAACTTTTAATTTCAGTGAGTCAAAATCAAGATGCCGTCTAGCTGAACTTTGGCAATGCACAACAATTGAGCATTAATAAGTGATAGAAAGCAAAGTCTTGCCAGTAAGAGTATGGGAAATGTCCCTCCGAGGGACAGCATGCAAATGTGCAGCAATTTGTGCTTCAAGCTCTCTAATTAATCTCTCCCCAGTGTCACAGAGAAGTGCCCATCAACAATCCCATCATGGAACTGAAAGGGATATGAGAAATAGAAAAAGCAATATAATGATAAAATCTTTCTGCAGTGATCAAAAACATTTTTATATTCAAAATCTTACTTGTACTATGCTCCTTCTTGTTTCTCTAAGAAAAAACTTTTTTAAAAAAATAGGAAAAAAAATCTGATGTCTAAAATTTTAATATCTTTACAAGACATAAATTTGCGAAAATGTGAGTGTCTTTGATGCACAATTCAATTCAATTGTAACTGTCATGAAATTCGTATCTTTTTGATTAGTAAGAAGAAATATCAGAAAGGAAAAAAAAAAGTGGGGTCAATCAGTTAGTAAGAGAAAATATATTAAGTAAAAAGTCTTCCATTTTCTCGCTTTTTTTTTCTCTTGCTTTTTTTTCCTGTCAGGTAAGATTTTTCCTACTCTTCCTTTAGTCAAGAAAAACACTTTTTAACACAAATATTTTTACCAACTCAGCCCAAGTTCGTCTCAGTAAATGAAGTCTACATATTATTTGTATCTTTTTGATTTGGACTTTGGATATAGACTATATGGTCAAAGAAATCAGCCACAATTAATCAAACTACTCAGACCGTGACAATATCCAAATATTACACAGTAATATAGGTCAATTTTGGATTGCAAAGTTTGCATATAATGCACAAATTAATTACTTAAAGAGGCCCCATTTTGCATTATCAAAATCCCAAGAGCAACCAGACAAAAACTAGTGGCCCAAAATGAAGGCGTGAACGAGTTCAAGTCTCAAAAGCTTGAATTTCTGAGAAAAAGATAACAAAGTTAACAACCAACACACAAAAAATCTGTCCATTATTTTCCTGTCCTTAATATTATATCAGTTTCGGTTGAATGTTGCTGTCAACAGTGTGATATCTCTAAGCGCTCATAATATTCATTTTTTAAAAAATTGAAAAAACCGTTTATAAAATAATAAACAATAATAATATTAGTTTGTAATATAGAGTTTCAAATTCCTTCACTGATTTTTTTTTTTTAATTACAATGAAAAGAGTTTCTGCATAATCTTTTACAGAAGTAGCCGTGCAAGAATCCCAACATTCTCCATATTTGTTGGGGAAAAAAATAATATTACGTTAATGTTTTCTTTTCATGTTTTATTTTTTGTTGGGTTGCAGCCAAATTTGACCTTTGATTTTTCACAATTCAACCCCAATTCTCTACCATCATGGAAGGTCTTACGAGAAATCGTAGTTTAACGGTCACATATATTTATTGTGATTTATGCGCAAAAAAGGAGAAACATTCAGGCTTCTAAAATACAAATTCAAGAAAGTTTTGTGTATAAAAAAAGGAAGAGAAAAATCAAGAAAGATTTCAAAAAAAAACTAATATATTATTATTATTCTCATCAAAATCGATTGAAAGGAGATTTTATCATAAATTTTATCTGTCCGTCTTCATCTACAGAGAGCGAGTAAGAGAGAGCAACCAAAAGAGTTTCATCAGTGTCCCACCGCAAATACGATATATTAGTTGTTGTTATTATTATTATTATTATTATTATTATTATTGCTGCTGCTGCTGCTGCTTTTGATGCATTAGTATACAGTTATTTATCTCTTGAGTTTGTATGTGTATATGCAGAAGCGCCCATCTAATTACAAATATTGCTAATTTACTGAAAAACAATTAAAAATTTCTACATAATAAAAAAAGGAAAGAACAAAGAACCGGACCCTGCGAGAAATGAGCCCCAGCCCAACTCGAAGAACCATCATCGACTTCATCCTCCCCTTCTCCTCTCCTCTCCCCTCAAACCCGAACCCTAATGCTCAGATCCGTCTAAAATCCCCAATCTCCTCTTGATACCCGGGCCGGCCACGATGCCATCGCACGCGGATCTCGACCGCCAGATCGAGTTCCTGAGGGAATGCAAGTTCCTGCCCGAGGCAGAGGTCAAGGCCCTCTGCGATCAGGCGAGGGCGGTTCTGATGGAGGAGTGGAACGTCCAGCCCGTGAAGTGCCCCGTCACCGTCTGCGGCGACATCCACGGCCAGTTCCACGATTTGATCGAGCTGTTCAAGATAGGCGGGGATTTGCCCGACACCAACTATCTCTTCATGGGCGATTATGTAGGTCAGTTTTCAAAATTTTGCAATTTAGTCGTAAAAATGGTAGATTTTGGTGGGTTTGAGGGGTAGTGAGGGTTTCAAAGATTTGAATTTGAAGTAGTTTCTTGCTGGGGATTAGGGAATTGACTGGATCTGTGAATTAGGTGCCAATTCCCAATTTCTATATGTTTGTTAAAATTTTGGGCTTTCAATTAGTTGCTCTGTAAGTTAAAATTACTTAAAAGTACCTAATTGATTGAATGGTTTTTTTGACCAGAAATCAATGATTATTGCTTAATAAGTTTTTGCAAGAAACTGAAATCTGAAAGTTTGGTGAAAGAGCATTTTTCTTCGAAAAAATTGGCGGAGGGATTTCATCGATGTTTTTCAGTTCACATGGACTTGACATGGAGTTGGGTAGAATGGCAGTTTGGAATGAGGTGTGAAATATATATATATTTTTTGTGCTAACGACTGGAAATATCAAATTCAACTTTCAATGCATTTTTGGTGCTTAAAATCCAGGAACTTTAAGGTACTACTGAAGATTGTTATGTTATCTTAGTGGCCAATACTATAAAGTTTGGATATGCAGAAGCATCATTTCTTAATAATTTGTGATACCGTGCAATTTGCATTGCTGGGTTATCCCAATTGTGTAGACAAATCATAACTAGGTAGTTGAATGATAAGGTTTATTTGAAAGAGGGATGCTATGACAGTGGTGCGCACAAAGGAAGCAATGATTAATGAGAAAGGACATCCTTTGGAAGAGCACAATAGCGTATTTGTAATGCCCCCAAAATTCAAGACAAGTATATGGGCGACAACTGGTCACAACCCCTTTCAACACAAGGAGTTGTTAGACCTCCTCAAATACATATATATACCTTCATAACATTTATACCAACCTATATCTACAGATATTCAAGAACACACATCCTAAAACATATATGCAATAGTCACAACTAACCATGTACTCTTAAATCATCAATATTTACATACTATAAAACCATAGAAACAAGTAAGATAATAACTATATTTAATTACAAGTATCTTTCACTTTGTTACAACATACAAAATATCCCAAAATTCTCCATTGTTCCATTCTTCTCTAGCTATGTTATCAAACCAAAATAAGTGATGATACACATCATAACTCCTCTCAAGTACATCATATAAATACAACAAAAAGTTCTTAAAATGAGGCTTCCAACAACCCCAAAATGAGCTCCTATGAGTGTTCTGTCCTTTTCGCTGCATCTAGAAAAAAAATCCTTGGGCCACACTACGCTAAAAAAAATGAAATATGAGCATACACGCTCAATAAGTGAGAGACATGTCAAGAGTTTATGTTTTCAATTTTATAAAATAATATAGTTAGCATTTATATTTGATTCTTATAGATTGAAAGCATGAAACAATTTAAAAGTGAATGCAACATATATAATATCTTTCTAAAACATTTATATGCATCGAACATTATGTAGGCTTCACACCTTGATTGACTTGGGTCTCATCACTATTAAATCACTTGTGGCAAGGCTGCCTAATCAAAGGCCTGCACATATAAACACTCTCATGGAGGTGACACATTGAGAGTGTGCATGGCTTACTTAACATTCTATTTATACCGGAATACTATGAATGATGTATGCACTAAATAGGCAACATAAACATGAATATATTCAATATTCATTCAAATAAGACATGATTGACTCAATATCATATAAAAGTCCACCAAACTAGCTCATTGTATTTGCATTACATATCTAGTTTCGTATCAAGGTATAATTCACTTCATGTGTCATGCAAAAATGTTTTCTTTTCAAATCGAGTAAATGATATCAGTACATGTATATCCTAATTTGTTATTAGGTTTTTGTGTACACATGATCGATAGGTGGTATAATATGTTTTTAGTTCGACATAGAGTATTTCAAACAATGTTTAAGAAAGCGGTAGGCGGCGCTAAGTGCTAGAGCTAGGGCCTAGTCCTAGGGGCCTAGGCGAGGCCTAGACTTTTCTATTTTCTATATTTAGATGTATTACATACAGTGATGTCAGAGGCGCAACGAGGCGCGCGCTTGAGGCGCAAGGCGCAGCGAAGCGCAGCCCTGCACCCCGCCGCGGCGGCCAGGCGCACGGCCGAGGGAAGGCGCGCGCCCGACCTCGCCTCACGCGCGCTTCACGCGAGGCGCGAGGCGCGCGCCTCGCAGCGCTTCGGTTCTCCTGGCTGGGCCGGGCCAGAACCCGCATTTAAGCGGGTAGACCCGGCCCTCTTATATCTGATAAAAACAAAAAAAAAGGGAAAAGGATGAAAAAAGGGAGAAAAAAACTCACCTGCGTTCGTCTAGGGCACCCGACGATCTTCTCTCAGCCTCGCGCTGCCGTGACGCCACCGCGCCGCCGCCGCGACGTCGCCGTCCAGGTTCTCTCTCCACCTCTTTCTTCTCTTTCCACCTCCTCTTCTCCTGGCTCCATTTCTCCGGCTCTTTCTTTCTCTGCCCTCTTTCTTTCTTTCTTTCTCTCGGAGCGACGAAGTCATCTCTCTGTCCCTCTTTTCTTTGCTTCCTCAACCCTCGACAAGCCTCAACAACCCATCCCTGCTTTCAAAACTTCTCACATGCCATCAATTGTCCCTTCAAAGGTTCGTCGACTCTTCCCCTGCCTTCATCAAGCATCGTCGACCATCCCCTGACTCTACAAAGCTTCGTCAGCACCTTCTCTACATCCCAACACCCTCACCACCCTTCTGTGATAGTATCTCCGCATCTCAACACCCTCACCGGCCTCTTGCGCCTCTATTTTGCCTTCCGAGACCCTGCAGTGCAGAGCAGCAGAGCCTATTTCATGTCCTGCTCTGCTTTGTTGATGTTGCTGCTCTGTTTTTGCTGCCGATTGCTGCTTCGGGTGAGTGTTGTTAGACCCCCTCTCTTTCTCTGTCCCTCTCTTTCTCTGTCTCTGCGCCCTCAGTGTCTCTTTCTCCTTCTTTCTTACTCTGTTCTTCTCTTCTGCCTCTCTTTCTCTTCTCACTCTTCTCACTGATTCACTCTGTCTCCGTCTCTCTTTCTCCCCTGTCTCTGTCTCTCTCTTTTTCTTCGTCTCTGTTTCTGAAAAAGAAACAGAGACGAAGAAACAGAGAGAGACAGAGACATGGGAGAAAGAGAGACGGAGACAGAGTGAGAAGAGAAAGAAGAGAAAGAAAGAGTCTTTAATTTTTTGTGATTAATTTTTTTGATTTAATTGTTTACAGGTGCGCACATATGTAGGTGTAAATTGATCTCTATGTAGGTGTAAATCATGAAGGTGTAAATTGATCTCCAAGAGAAAGAAAGAGTCTCTATTAAATTGATCTCTATGTAGGTGTAAATCATGAAGCAACTATACAGGTGCGCACATTATTCTTGTTTTATTAATATTTTTAATTGTTGATTTATTATTTTTTTGTTGTATATATTATAATTGTACTTTTATTCTTATATTATTTCAAACTAATAATAATAAAAAAACAGTAGCGCCTCACTGCAGTGAGGCGCATCGCCTCGCTTGCGCTTTGCGCCTCACACACATTAGACTCTTTGCGCCTCGCACTGCGCCTTGCGCCTTGACAACACTGATTACATATTAAAAAATATAAAAAACCAAAAGAAGTAGAAAATTTTCATGCCCTAAGTTCATATAACTTACAATAATTTTTCAGCAAAGCGGGTTCAACTTGCTTAACTTAAAAATAAATTTCAGAAAGTAGTTCGCCCATGTGTGAAGCATAGCGGCCTAGGGGCCGACGGAACCTAGGCAGGCGCCTGGAAATATTTTTAAAACCCTGATTTCAAATATGAAATTTTAAAGACAAACTATAAAACCTGTGTTCTCATCTTACCTTAATTCCTCACTAGTTTACAAGTGTGACTCTAAGAATCCTGTCAACTTTCTCATTTAACTCCTAAAAATTGAGATAACACCATCACTAATTTAGAACACCAAATAAAAATTATTTACTATAATTCCAATTCCTAATAATTTTTAAAAAAAAGTATCATAAAGATTTAAGACATATTCTAAGAAATATGCTACTACCTCCAACCATCCTTTCTCTATTTAAGAATAATACATCCTTCACCATGACCTTATCACTATTATTATTTGGTTAAAATTTCGTATATTTTTCTAAATATGGTGTCACATCCCTCTTTCTTTTCTTTGGTTAGAATAATAAAACTTAAAGCAAGAAGTACTCCAAGGATGAAATAAAAATCTCAACCCTAAAAGTCTACACTAAATTGAATTAATCATAATAAAAATTTTAATTTGAAGAGAATGAGAGAAATAATAAGAAGTACTAGCTTAGTTTAATTTCTAGTGTTAGAGTTTGAGAAGATGAACTTACCCAATTGGAGATCTTATCTCTCTTGATCTCTTCTCCTTCTGAGGCAAGACCCCTCTCTTTTCTTCCCCCCCCCCCCTCTCTCAAGGCTCTCTTTATCCCTGCTTTTCTCTCCCTCTCGGTTCTCTTTCTATCGCTCTCTTTTCTTTCCGTTCCTCATCTTCTTCTTTTTTCCTTTCAAACGACACATGGATGGCCAGGGACATGCGTCGCTGGCACCGCATACGATTTCTCCCCTTTTCAAATTTATTTGCAATTAAACTCTCATCAATAAAATTTTGCATATACATCCAATAAAAGGAAATAAAGGGATTTAATGTTGCAACTTTGACTCTTTAACCCCTTCCTTTTAATAAATTACAGTTTCAACTAAATAAATTCATTTATATATTTAAATTTCCCTTTTTTTGGTTGTTACAGTATTTCACTAGCTTAAATTCTTGTTGTGCTAGCATCACCGATCACTCAAATTGCGTGGTATCACAATCCGGAAAGAGTTTCTTTCCCCTATATGTGAAGCTTGCGAAACCAAGAAGGATGGAGTGAGGAAATAGTACACTAGACTAAGTTATTGAAGTGGCAAAAATTCCGTGTCAAAAGTTCAGGAAAGAGGAGGACAATGTTTATGTAACTTGGATTGGGTTTGCAGCAATTTTTACCCCTTATGTCATGCCAATGTTAGCTATAGAAAAGGATCTTGACTTTAATAAAAATAAACTAGTTAAGTTCCCATGGATTTGGCCTAATTCTTATCTGCTTTATGGCTTCTAAGATTTAACTGACTTTAAAAGTTGAAGAAGATTTTGATCGTTTCTCTCTAGTGTTACTAGGAATACTTCTATCGTAATCCACCGGGTAACCTTCTAACTGTAATGGCTCTTGCATGCACCTTACTATCCATTTTCCGAACAGATCTTGTATAATGTTGGCAGTCACAGTCATTACAGAAGCCCTGTTCTTGGACAAGTTTAGAAATTTCTATGATGAGTCTCTGTATACGCAGAGTATCCTGGAGTAAAGCTGAAAAGGTGCAAGTTCAACCTATCAAATTTGTACCGAGAAGGTCTGCTGCCAATTTATGACCGCACACACGAATGTTTTTGGATTCTTTCCAGTCTTGTTATATAACTCTTGCCTGGGGTTGTTATGTTCTTGCTTAAATTTGCCACAACTAAATAGCTGAAAGGGATAAGCAAAGCTAACTCATCCATGTGTGGTACAGTTTAGCAATCCACATGTTAATGTTTGCAAAAAGAAGAAATTTTATGATTGCAGCTTTTTGTTCATTGTACGTGGGAAATAAGTATAATTTTGTGTTCTTACCAAGTCATCTTCTCTCTTATATTGTCTTAGTTACATACATGTACATGTACACATGTATATATGCATCTGTTTATCTGTATATATAGTATTATATATAGTATCTGCTGATAAAAGGTTACTTAAAAAGATGAGTTAAATCCTGAAGTTATATCCATTGACTTAACATGATGATGTGACTTTTTTGATTTTTTACATCCTTTAAGGAGTACCTTTTTAAACCTTTATCCTGTATTTCTGTGCAAAAAAAGATGTAATACTTTTTAATGCAGATCGTGGTTATTATTCGGTGGAGACGGTCACACTTCTTGTGGCTCTGAAAGTTCGTTACAGAGACAGAATTACAATTCTTAGAGGAAATCATGAGAGCCGGCAAATAACTCAAGTGTAACTGCTTCTTTTTCCTCTACACACTATTACTGCATTCCTGCATTGTTGCTGTTATATGCCTCTGTCGAATTGACAAATGTTAAAAGAGGTAGCACTTGAAAATTGACAATTTGACATATGGACATTGTATTAGTATACTCAAAGGTCTTTAAGAGATATACTTTTGAAGATAGTGAGTCGGTTTATTTATGCCTAGTAGTTGTGATCAGGGTCGACTGTCATTGGCTAAAAAACCCAGTTTAGGCATCATTATTCTGACACCTGAGAGTTGTGTGTGAACCTATTTAATTTTCATCATGTGACGCAAGTATGTTTTAAGTATGTTTTAAAATGCTATCAATGATGAACATCTTTGATAGCAACTGAAAAAATACTTTAATTGTTAATGACCAAATGCATATGCTGAAGGTAATTAGCAAATGAACTTTTAGAAGCCAACATTTTAAGTAAGGTGGGGGTTTGAGTGGATGTCATGTATCGTGTAACAGTTTGGTTCCAACTTCCAATAAACTTCCTCGTTACATCTATTTCTTCCATAATTTTTGTCAAATGTTTATGTTTGAAGTAAAGAAACACCTCAATGCTTGTGAACTGGAAAAATTAGTGTTTTCAAAGTATATTGAGTGCTGGTTTGAGAAAATTGTCTGATGGTGCAAATGACTCGAGTGTCCACCCTCCTAACTTTCTGTGGCGAACCATAATATCCTTTGCCACCAATTATTCTTGATTCCTTATAGTATCACAATCAAGTTTCTTCTTCCTTTTTTGCGAATCTAATTGTATGACCTATACCCATATTAATTGTAGTGGTTACTTCTTTTCTGATCCTTAAAACCAATGGCTTCTCTTTTCCAGAGCGTCTTTACTTCTTTCATCTCATATGACTGTATCATGTTTGTCTGTTGTAATCAGTTAGCTCCTGTGTCTCTGAAGTAATCTTTACTTAGTCCTCATCTTCCCTGCTTTTACAACATTGCCAAACCATAATTTTCTGCTACATGTCTTTTGTTAGGCGGTTCTTAAGCAGTGTGGCAGTTCTGCTATATTCCTCTTTTTTAATCCACATTCTGAACCAAGGTTCTCAATATCGGATATCGGAATCGTATCGGATGGGGGTTTTTCATATCGGATATCGGATATCAGGGGAGATATCGGGGATACGCGCGCATATCGGGCGTTCATATTAGACACTATATATAATGAAATATTGATAATTAAGAGTTGGTTTAGGGTCATACATATCATCTATCTTATAAAAATGATGTAATATGCTTGCAGAGACAGTTAAAAATAATGTATATTTGCACGCAGTCATGCAATAAATTAGTTATTTCATACCGGGTGATATATCGGACGATTTATCGGCCAATATCGGGAAATTTATCGGGCGATATTTCAAATATCGGCCGTTTTTTGCTGCAAACGATATGGCGAACGATTTTCCCATATCGTATCGGCAGCAGGCAAAAAAGGAGATATCGGACGATATCTCGGCCGTATCTGCCGATATTTAAAACAGGGTTCTGAACCATACCGATCTTACTTTTTAATTCATAAATGGCCCCTTGATCTGTGACTGGTTGTCACATCCTTATGTGAGCCAATTAAATTTATAGGAATTCATGTAGTAGTACAAACCTCCATTGATAAAGACCCAAGTATTATTATTTTCATTTTATACCGGTGATTGCTGTGTTTATAAGACCAGAACGAGAAGGTCAGTTTGCGAAATTGATGAAGAATGACTAGTCGGTTTTGGCCTTTTTTTTTTTTTTTTGTAATATCCAAAGTTTTTCAGAGTCACCTTACACAAAGATGATGTTGTTATCAACTAAGTTGATGGTTTTGGTTTCAGGTATGGATTTTATGATGAATGTTTGAGAAAATATGGGAATGCAAATGTGTGGAGATATTTTACTGACCTTTTCGATTACCTGCCGCTTACAGCTTTAATTGAGAATCAGGTTCGTATTTCATGCATTCTTTTCCACTTGTATTGTGCTTTAACTTGGTTGTTAACTTCCTACATGACAATTTCACATTTTAGGTCTTCTGTCTGCATGGTGGTCTCTCCCCATCGTTGGATACCTTGGACAACATTCGAGCCCTTGACCGTATACAAGAGGTATGCATATAGTTTGATATGGCGGCCATACTGGTGTCAATTAATAGTAAGAATCCTTAGTTTGGTTCTGAAAATATGTGATAAAAAATGCAAAACAATATGACAGTAGAAGGCAAATCGGTAATAACACTGTTGACTAAATAAACTCTCGGTATAGCCATTGATCGTATCAATTATGAAATCAAGAAGAAACCATGCTTTAAACTTTTAAGCGATGCCTAACAATTTATTGAAGTTTCTGTTAGTGTCTAATATGTCTGCATTTATATGGGCCATAGGTCCCGCATGAAGGGCCGATGTGTGATCTGCTATGGTCGGATCCGGATGATCGATGTGGATGGGGAATATCACCAAGGGGAGCAGGGTACACTTTTGGGCAGGACATTGCTCAACAATTTAATCATACAAATGGTCTCTCACTTGTTGCCAGAGCCCACCAGCTTGTCATGGAAGGTTACAATTGGTGTCAGGTGAGCTGAGCTGTGGAATGTGAATTATTTATTAATATACTAATGAATTTCTGTTGATGCCAAAGTTACATTTACTTTTAGATGTCCAATTATCTAATGTTCAATTATCATACATTAGATATTCCTTGTCATTATTATGGGATTTTTTTAATAATTACTTCAATTGGACATTGGAGGATCCAGATGCATGGACCTAATCCATTACCCTTTCGACATCAAACTACTTGATTTTATTTTATGGGCTTGAATGGGGTTGGTGATAACCAATCTTGCTGAACCCACTGTAGGCACAGGTAGCACATTTCATTTGTGGAACAAGTGTGCATCAAGCGTTAGTAGCCGACAAAATGAAATGTTTGGATATGGTGGATTATTCAAGAGCCTTGTGGTCATTACTTTTGGAGTATTATGAGAAGAATTGTGCTAATTGTAATACTACTTCTGCATGACACTGAGATTAACAGGTGCGGGCCGTTAGCAATTCAAGGGAGCGGTTTCTAGATAGTTGTCTCTTGTACTACAAAAATAGTATGGCTTTTGTGGTACAATATGCATTTTTTCTTATGGGAATATAACATTAGAGTGCATACTGGTAGTTGTTTTAAAACGACTCATTGTTAATTTCCTCAGCTAAACTTTGTGGGGAAAAAAGGAAGAAAAAAAGTGTGTTTGTAGTTCCATACATTCTATAACTGAAAGCATTGTAGTTAATTGTGTTGAAGTTGTTGAGGGTACATGGGGAAAATTAGCAAGTCATCATTCTTAGGTCAAATCACCTCACCATTTTTGGGTATTCACTATGTTTAAAATAACGATAACGTAGCAATAACGTTTTTTCTTTATTATGTTAACATAGGTTATAACGTAACGCATAATGTAAGTTATGCGATTTAATATTTATTTAATAAAAATTAATATATCTACTATACTTATGATTTTTATAAATAGGAAAATAATTTTAAAAAATCTAAAAAAATATCAAAACAATATATAACACATTTAGTAAGTCTCACAATAATTTTTCGCGAGCATCGAGGTACTGAGATGCTCTGATGTTGTGTGGTTTCTCGTCAATTGAAGAGAGATTGAAGAGAGATCGACGGTGAGTTCCTCGTCAATTGCAGAGTTGTGCGATTCTTTGATTTTTTTTAGTGATTGCAGAGTTGTGCGATTCTTCGATTTTTTAGTGTGTTACGACAACGAGTTACTCTTAATTGAAGAGAGATGAACTAGGATACTTTAATACTCGCCAATGGGAGAGATGAATGCAATTGAAGAGGAACTGCAGAGAGGAAGAACCACACGAGAGAGTCGCCATTACCGTCGACTGCAGAGAGAGGAGGAATTGGGGTGCTTTGATGCTTGTCACCAATTTAGTGTTTATGTCGATTTGATTTGAAGAGAGAAATCGCTTCGTTGTTTTAGCAATCCGTGTAAATAACGTGAGTTACGAACGTTATGTCATTTTCGTAACATAACATTTGTAACGCTTCAAAAAATGCTCGTCACTGGGAACTGCGTTTTTTGCGAGTGTTATATAACGGTCGGGTGTCATTACATTCTGTAACGGATTATAACGAGTTACATAACGGGTTTTTTAATACATTGGTCAGTAGTTGTGTCCTAATTTGGAATTTTGGGTGGCATCCATCATAAATGTCAAGAGACGCTCGAACAGTTCTGTACAATTGGTCTGCCCGTCAGTAGTGGAAGCCATCAATATGAAGCTTTGTAGGTTCTTCCGTAATGGCCTGAGTGTAAATTGCTCAAATTGGTGGTTGACACCAGTGGCACCATTGTGTTTGGTATATGTATTTAGGTTATCATCATATTTATACAAACCAGCTGTCTTTCACTGTTGCAAGTGGAGGCTTAAACCCTTGTGCAAGCCTGAAAGCGAAAGGTATCGAGCCTGTTTGAGTGATTTATCTGCACAAAGGTGCTGGAGATGCAGCGTCTGTCATGTCTAGTTAGTTTTGAACCCAGGAGATCCTTTTTATCTAGAACTGAGGGTCAGTTGATTTTAAATAGGTTAATTTTTATATCATCCTTTACTATACTTTTATTACGACCATTTTGTACTGTATATCATCCTTAACAATCCCATTGGCAGTCCCAAAGATTCCTTCAATCAGTACACTGCTACTCCTCAGGCCGACACTCAAAAGCATTTGGGTTGAGCTTCACGGCAAGTACCAAATCAAGGAACATGTTCACCTTTATTTCACCTCTAACATGTAATTGTATAATTGCACACAACAGTAAGTGCAGGAGCAGTGATTGATTAACCTAATATTCATGTAGGCTCGCATCCAGTTTGAGTAGTGAGAGAGAACTCAGAAAAGAGACCTGTGAACTGGGTATATCTTGCATATAGACAGCCAGGCATAGCTTACTGTGTAAACCTAGCCTGATTAGAAAGTGATTGATTAATACCCATAGTTATGAGCAACTGATCCGTAGAAGTTCCACAATGGTTTGTGCCCTAAATTCTATTGAGAATGGAAGGTTTCACAGAAGTTCTGAACTTGGCACTACTTGCATGCTTATCAACGTGTTTGGGCAATTCCTGTTTTTAATGTTGTTCTCGAACAATTAACTGTCAGATTGAATTACTTTTCTTGTGTTTATCCTTTGCAGGATAAAAATGTCGTCACGGTATTCAGTGCTCCAAACTACTGTTACCGTTGTGGTAACATGGCAGCTATTCTGGAGATCGGGGAGAAAATGGATCAGAACTTCCTCCAGTTTGATCCGGCACCAAGGCAGATTGAGCCAGATACTACGCGCAAGACTCCTGACTATTTTTTGTAACTCAGTTAACCCTTTCGCCTCCTTGGTTACAATACTAGCCTTCTGCTACAGTGTTCATACTGTAGATTTGTCCTAGAAAGGATCAGGTTTTGATAAAAAGTGGAGACATTGTCATCATCATTCTTTTGCTGGAGTTTTCGCTGCTGCTTCTAGTGTAAGAGGACTTTGAAGGATTTCATTGTGCCTTGTTTTTTTGTATTTAAGATTAGAAAGTGAGGGAGCAGCAATAACACACACAAGATTTGTCTTGTTTTATAAGCACAACTCTCTATTGCAAGGAGAATACAAGCAGTATAAGCTGCGCGCACCCGATTCTATCACAAAACACCTCTCTAGTGGTTCTCTGTTTTCGCTCGTAGGATTCCATAGCTTTCAACCTGAGGGCTTAGGTTGCGTCATATCTCTCTGGGTTAAAGTCTTGACTCTCTGATCCTCGAGTTCATTTGAATGTGAATTTACAGTTGTTGCAGGTTTTTTTTTTTCTTATACTCTGGAGTTTGCAGCAAAGATGTCACTACTACTCTGTCTACAATCTACAGTCAACTTTTGCCAAGCATGGTTTGTGTAACATGCAGTGATTGTTCGGTGTACAGGAATCTTTATTTTCTTTCCTCGCATTTTTCTATTTTCTGTCAGGAATTTCTCTATTATTACAATTCCAGGAATTGTGCGTTTAGATAACGCTACCATTATATTGTCAAAGCTTCCATGCATCATAATTGCAGGGGGAAACTGGTTTCGTATAGGCCCAGCTGTTTGAAGTTGTGTATGTGAGGAAATAATTCTTGAGTATATGTTTGCCTTTTCAACACTGCATTTTCTCAAAAATAGAAAACCATTCCAAGATAATTTGTGTGCGCATTTGCACGTGTTAAAAATCTAGTTTAAATGATTCAAAGAGAGAAAAGCATCACCAAGTTTAGGGTTTTTCTCATATTTACTTCTTAAATTTATCATATTTCTATGTTTACCTTTCAAATCATCATATTTTCTTGGTTACCTATCAAATCCTTAAAACACAACCCAGATACTCTTACCTTCAGTTATAAGGAATCAAAACAAACATTTCGTTATTTTTTTTAAAATTCCTGTAATACTCTTATATCCTTATTAAATTCTATTTACATCCTAATTAAATCCTAATTCTATTTTTTAAAATTCTTGCTCCCAAGCTCGCTGGCGTCGACTTCTTCCGCCACCTCT